>APFE030611125.1:0-43806 GCA_000404065.3 Pinus taeda | reverse complement strand
TCTTTTCTTTCGTTGTATGTATGTGTTCCATTTAAATTTGTATTTCATTTCATTCCTTCATAAATCAGGATCAATGGTATTAGAGCGGTCTATTCTTTCTCTATTTTTCTGTGCATGACCCAATGAGGTCGAGGTATAAGGAGTTGGGACTTGAACTAGTTGAGCTCTTGCAAGACCGTCCCCGCCAACACTGAAAACCTCCCATTGCGGAAGAAAAGAAAGAGGAGGGAGCAAGAGATCCTATCAAATTATTTCTTGAAGAAGCCCTCAAGCGAAAAAAATGTGATGATGGACAACTTTGCCTGGATCCTTCAATGAATGCCAATAGACGACACATCTTCATCAAGCAATCACTTCAGAGGTGCCACCCCCTTCAAGGTACAAGTTAAATTTGATATTTATTTATTTGAAGGCCAAATAGATGCAAATGTTGTAGATAAATGGTGAAGTCTGTTGGAAGGTTGTTTTTTGGTCCATAATTTCTTTGATAGGGAAAACATTATTTTTGCACTACTTAAGGACCCCCCCTGTCAAGGGCTGGTGGGAGACTTACAATGAGAAAAGGGCCATGGAACCCTCTCTATTTACAACCACATCCTCTTGGAACTCTTTCTAAAACACTGTTAAGGAAAAATATTACCTTTTTGGGAGCTATGAAGACAAGCACATAGAATGGACCACACAACAACAACAAAGAGACCAAGATGTGCATGATATCACAAATATTTTTCATACTCTATGCACAAAGCTAGGTATCAAAGACTTCAAGAGCCATCTGGTGCTTCAGTATTGTGACTTTATGCACAAATACATTCAAGAATAAATGGAGTTCTTATACATCTCCTCGCTTAGTGCAACATACTGATATGCTGCCAAGATTGAACAAAAAATTAAACAAAAGAAGCGAGACTTTGGATTTGCAAATCTGAAGCAAGGCAAGAGCAGCCCCAAACTGCAAAACAAAGGATAGAGTCAAGGTGGAACGACCCAAGAAAACCCATCGAAGCCACAAGAAAAGAATGACACCACGAAGATGAGGAAGGACACGTGAAAGTGGTGTGAGTTCCACAAGAGTCCCACCCACAACAAAAGTGAGTGTTGTGCCAAGCAGTGATTGGTGGTCAAGCAAAAGCTTCAGAGTCCAATGCATGTTCGGATTCTGAGCCAAAACTTGACAAGGTGAATGAAAGAGGAATAAAATTATTGATGCAGAACCTAATGCCACTGTTACCACCACCAAGGTATAGAAGGCTGAGCTCGAAGATCTAGAGGAGGGGGAGCATATATTCCATTCACAAATGTGGGTGAAGAGCTCTCCACTACAATTCGCTGTTGATAGTGGGAGCCAAAAAAACCTCATCTCAACAAAGGTCATTAAGCAGTTGGGCCTACCAACCACACTATACCCACAACCATATACCATTAGGTGGCTCCACCAAGGATGAGATCTCCGTGTTAGCCAACAATGTCACCTTCCCTACGACATCAAGCCCTTCACGAACAAGGTACTATGTGATGTTGCTCCTCTTGAAGTTTGTGATGTTTTATTAGGCCAACCATATTTATGGAAGCATCATGTTGTAAATGAGTCTAGGCCTTGCACTGTTATTATTAATTTGGGAAGGTAACTATACAAAATACCAGAGGTAGCCCCTCCCACTGCCATCTCTTTGATCTCCACTAAGAAATGTAGTAGGATCATCTCCCAGATCGGTAAATTTGTTTTCTTTCTAATTCGTTCTCAAAGTAAGGGGAATATCGTGGAAACAGCCATGGCCTCTTGAAAGGGTCCCTCTGTGTAGCAGAAGAAAGTTCATAAGGTCGTGGAAGAATACAGGGACATCTTCTCCTCACCCATAGGATTACTCTTGCACTGTCAAGTCAATCACTCGATTGACATGAATTCAGTAGCTCCTCTACCCAATGGGCCAATATACCATCGCTCTCTTCTGGAAAATGAGGAAATCAAGTGGCAAATCCAAGAGTCGCTACAAAAAGGGCACATTCAACCAATCTCTTCACATTGTGGGATTCCAATTGTACACATACAGAGAAAGATGGGACCTGGAGACTCTGCATTGATTATCGGGAACTGAATAAAATCACTGTCAGGAACATGTACTCGATCCCACAGATTGATGACCTTCTTGAACAACTCAAGGGGACTAAGTACTACAACAAGATTGATTTGAAGTATGGATATCCATTAGAGGAAATTTCAACCTAGAAGTGCCCATGAAATTTTCATGTAATTTCCATGTCATAATATGTAAGCCAATCAAAATTCTTTAAATTTTAAAAAATGTACATATAAGTATTTTGGAGGGAAAGAGAAGAAAACTACTTCTTTTTTTTTTAATAATATTTTTGGCTTATCTTCGTATAGTTTTACTCAAATTTCAAGTGTAGACACTTATTGGATGCATAATTAAATTCCACATCCAATGAGTACCCATTATGCATACTTTTGAGAAGACCCACATTAATATAAATTGAAGATACATTAAAAATTGTGTTCAACACGTTTTTTAATGTATCTTTAATTTTGATCAATGTGGGTCTTCTCAAAAGTATGCATAATGGGTACTCGTTGGACATGGAATTTAATTCCACATCTAATGAGTGTATACACTTGAAATTTGAGTAAACCTATCACGAGATAAGCCAAAAATACAATAAAAATATACTTTTTACTTCTCTCCAAAATTCATAACTCTTTTTTATTATTTTAACTATTATTTTATTCTTTTTCCTTAGGATGCCAATTTTAGACTGAAATTTCCTCTAATGACCAAGTTCCAATAAATCCCACAAATGTATGGACGTCCATGTTCACATCCAAGTAGGGTTTTCTTGAGTGGTTGGTCATGCTCTTCGGGTTGACAAATACCCCTGCAACTTTTATTATGCTACTGGATGACATCTTGAAACCTTTTACAAACTAATTCGTGGTTGTATATTTGGATGAAATCCTCAGATTCAACAAGAGTTTGGCAGGGCACTTGCAACATATTCGACAGGTCCTTCAAACCTTGCAACAACACAAGTTATGTGCCAACTTGGAGAAGTTCTCCTTTGGCATGGACGAGGTCCAATATTTAGGATACATAATTGATGAGCAAGGCATGCATGTGGATTCAGCTAAGATCGAAGTCATTTGGGATTGGCTAGCCCTGAAAACTATGACAAGGCTTCACAACTTCTTGGGCCCTGCTAATTTCTACTAGAGTTTTGTTTCGAGATTCTCTTATATTACTCGGCTCTTGAGTCAAGTTACCAAGGGTAGAGAAAAAAACAAAGTTTTTATGGTCCAAGGCACAACATAAGGAATTCATTGAACTGAAACACCACCTTTTCTATGCACCATTCCTCACCTTGCTAAACCTACAACAACCATTTGAGATTGAGACAAATGTCTCAGATTATGTTATTGGTGCAGTCATCACTCAACAAGTGCACTCGATGGCCTATCACAGTGAGACACTCTCTAATACTGTTCATAGGTACCCCACCTATGATAAAATTGATGTACTCTATCGTGTAAGCTTGTCGACAATGGAAGCATTATATTTTGGGGAAGGATACATTCATCCACATAGATCACCAACCTCTTCAATTTATGCAGACACAAGGGAAGTTGTAGAATGATTTCCATAAGAAATGGTCCACATACTTGCAACAATTCCATTTGAACATAAAGTACAAGAAGGGAAGCACCAATCATGTCACAAACGACCTTAGTCGACCCCCGATTGTGGCACTGAGTACAATTCTTAACTCTTGCGATCATGAGACCTCTGGATGGCCACAACTATATGAAAGTGACTCAAAGTTCACTTCCATCTACACAATGTTGATGGATGAAAATCCAATTCTAGGCTTCCACCTTTAGGATGGACTGTTATGCTATCTGGGACATCTTTATGTTCCTTCAAGCTAGTGTGCCAAGCTGATTTGGGAGGTGCATTATAGCAGGGTCGCATGAAACTTTAGTGTCAAGAAGACAGTGTCAGTGCTACAAAAGTATTTTTATTGTCCAAAACTTCGACAAGATGCTAGAAAATATATCAGATCTTTCACTACTTGTGCCATCGCCAAGCCAACCAGTAAGAAGCAAGGGATGTACACTCCTCTTACTACTCGTAGCTAACCATGGGAAGATTCCATGCACTATATGTCTGGCCTCCCTTATACTGGAAAGCATGGTAATGACTGTGTATTTGTGGTCGTCGATAGATTTTATAAGATGGCTATATTGATGGCCTGCAAGAAGAGCATCAAAATAGAAGACACTGCCAAACTATTATTCAAACAAGTGTGGGTTCATTTTTTGATTCCACAGACCACTATATCAGATTGGGATAGAAGGTTCCTGAGCACTTTCTGGTCGAGCCTTTGGTCATTATTGGACACTAAGCTCACTAAGTCGATTGCATTCCATCCACAGAATGATGGCCAAACATAGGTTGTCAACATGATGATAGTGCACATATTATGCATGTACAATTCCAAGCATCCGTGAACATGGGAAAAAAGTATTCCCTATGTGAAACACAACTATAATAGAGCTTTCCATAGCTCGATTGGCCACAACACCTTTCAAGTGGGCATGGGATTTCAACTGTTGTGTCCCATTGATGTCGCAAGGCCTCTTGCATCTACACAGGAAAAATGTGCACTCGTTTAGTCTGAAGCTGATAAAGGCACCATATTTATTGAACACATCTAACACTTCCACCAACAGATCCATGATATCCTGGATAAAATCAATACCAAGTACAAACAACGTCATGATTAGCATCAAGCGCCACGTAAGTTTCAAATGGAAGACAAAGTATGGTTACATTTGTAGAAGAATGCCTTACTGGAGCCCATCGAAATCTTCGATCACTCCGATATGGGCCTTACACCATCGCCAAAGCTATGGGTGATAATTATTTCAAGCTCAACATTCCCCCATTCCTTGGCCTACACCCAATCTTCAATGTGGACTGCCTTCGGCCATACTTTCCACCATTGTTGGACACATCTGTCATTGTTGAGCAGTTGATACCAACAAATGTCAACCCATGTTGCATTGAACATGCCACCACTGACAGGATCATGGACACAGAGATTAAGCACAATTACCAACAAAGGATCCAACTGTATTAGGTTTTCAAAGTTGACCAACTCCTACACCAATGCAAGTGGTTTACTAGGGACCAAGTTCAACAGAAGTTTCCCCATCTCATGGGGGAACTCAACGCAATGTGAACCATTACTTCCTAAGGGGGAAAGACTGATCCAGGTGGATATTGGTGGCCACTTGGCTATTCCACTTGGACCCCCAATACTGTTTCCTTTCATTTTCCTTAACTCTATCACAACTTTCTATTTTGGCAGTTTTTCGGGTCCTAAACTTCCAGAGCTGTTTTGAGGTCTTGAAAAGCATTTTCTAGGAAAACAAAGATCTTTGAAAAGAAGTATTATGATATCCAACTCACCCCAATAGAGCCCAAAACCGTTAGTGCTTCATCTCTTAGGGTTAGGGATTCACACCTCTTCTTTATGATAAAAGACCTCCAAGCCTCATTGTAACACAGTTCAGAAGGCATGTAGGCATCACATCTCTTCTCAAAGATAAGCTACCATCACCCAAGCTAGTTTTTTTGATTCTGCATGTAAACACTTTTCAGTACTTGTTATTAATTAATTGAAGTTTTGTTTTGTAGCTGTATCGCTTTGTTATGTTTAAATCTATATTTCATTTTGTTCCTTCATAAATCCAAATCAGCGAGACCTTCAGGGAAATAAATAAGCTGAAGAAGTACTAGTACTATGGTTATGAAACCACGATGTATAAGATCATTGAGTCTGAACCATCCACCTATGAAGAAGTTGCTAAGGAACAAGTTTGGAAAGATGCTATGACTGAAGAGTATCAATCTATATTGAAGAATGATGTTTGTGAAATCATGCCAAGACCTAAAGGAACGTTTGTTGGGTCTTCCAATTGGATCTACAAAATCAATCATTATGTTGATGGAAGTGTTGAAAAATACAAAACAAGATTTGTGGCTCGAGGATTCTCCAAGAAAGGAGAGGATTATGAAGACACATTTGCTCCCATTACCAGATATGTTTCTATTAGATTTATCATTTTTCTTGCTTCTTCTGTAGGTTGGGAATTACATCAAATGGTTGTCAAAACTTATTTTTTGAATGGGGCCATTGAAGAGGTAGTGTATATTGAAAAATATCAAGGGTTTGAGGTCGATGTTAGAGAAACACATGTTTGCAAGTTGAAAAAATATCTGTATGGTTTGAAGTAGGGTCCTCATGCATGGTACTCCCACATTGATGGTTATTTGGTGAGTCTTGATTTCAAGAAGAGCGACGCTGATCTAAACTTGTATTTCAAAGTTCTTGAAGGCGAGCCCTTGATCTTGTTGTTGTATGTAGATGGCTTGTTTATGATATGCACTAAAGTGTTGCTTGTCTACTGTAAGAGGAAGCTCGTGTCTGAATTTGAAATGAAGGACCTTGGTTTGATGCGCTACTATTTGGGACTGGAAATTTGGCAAAAACATGATGGAATATTTGTTGGCCAAGGAAAATACACTATTTCAATCCTTAAGATATTTGGCATGATGGGCTGCAAGTCCATGGATTCTTCCATGGTGATGAATTTGAAGAAGATTTTAGACTATGACTATGATTTGATCGATCCCTCTGTGTATCACAAACTGATTGGCTCATTGAGCTATCTTGTAAACACTAGATCTAATATTTGTTATGTTGTTAACATGTTGAGCCAATTCTTGGTTGAGCCCCGAAATGTGCATTGGGTTGCAGCAAAACATATTATGAGATATTTGCGTGGTACTATTGAGTATGGTTTGAGATATGATTCTAATGGAGAACGACAATTGCATGGATTTACTGATGTTGATTGGGATGGAGGCTCTAATGATAGAAAGAGCACTTATGGATTTTGTTTTGGCTTGGGCCCCTCTATGATCTCTTGGTCTAGTAGAAAACAAACTTATGTTTCTCTAAGTACGACCGAAACGAAGTACATTGCTGCATGTTCTACCTGTTGTGAAGTTGTGTGGCTATGAAAATTGTTTGCTAATTTGTTTGATCAAGTGTTGGAATCGACCATTATATATTGTGATAATCAAAGTTATGTGAAGCTTTCTGTGAACCCATTGTTTCATGATAGGTTGAAGGACATTGAGATCAAGTATCATTATATATGAAATATTGTCTAGAGGGGAGCTGTGAGGCTTGAGTATGTCCCTATTGATGAATAGTTTGTTGATGTGTTGACAAAGTTGTTTTTTCGACGAAGTTTGCATATTTCGGAGAACAACTTGGAGTTGTTGAGAACCGCTCTCTGAAGGAGAGGGAGCACTAATTGTACAACATCCTGTGACAAACAATATTCCGTAGGCTATGGCTGAGAGACCTATGAATTGGCCGGGAGATTGTCACTCCCTTAGGCTGTGAGTCAAGGGGCCAGTGAGTCTAGTCGGGGAGCTTGATTTTGAGGCATTATGTTTGTGATATATCCCTTAGGTTGTGTGCCAGGAGACCTATGGATTGGTCAGGGAGATTGATCTTGAGTTCACTTCCATAGGATATTGCTGAGAGACCTATGGTTTGGTCGGGAATGATGAGTTTCCTCCCTTAGGCGGTGGCCGAGAGACCTATGGATTGGTCAGGGAGACATATGTACATACATATGATTGGTTTGGCTCCATCGATTGATTCCACCAAGTCATGGCTTGTGATATGTTGGATGTTATGTATCTTTCCTTATGATGAGACTGATGATCTCTCCCTTAGGCAGTGTTCGAGAGACCAATTGTATTTTTAAGGGAGATTGATCTTGATGATGAGAGATACTTTTACTTGTGATATATCCTTAGAATGTCGCTGGGAGACATATGGATAGGTTGGGAAGATTGATCTTGAGAAATAATGAAAATTACTTCCCTAGCTAAGAGGGAGTATTGAAAAATTGGGTAGTTGTGGTCGGTATTTTCATCGGAAATTAATAGAGAAAATCATATTTTTGACTTTGACCAAGTCAACCTCATTAAGGTCAAGTTGGCCCACATGTGTGAAAGACCACCTCCTCAACACCATATAAATAAGGCATCGTTGGATATCATTTTGGCATCTCATCTCAACAAACACATTCATATGAAAATCACAAAAGTCTATCCACACGTGCGAAGGAGCAAGGAGACATTTCCGACTAGCATTGACCAGTCTCTTTATTCTATTTGACTTTTGTTGACTTGGGCTAATTGGCATCTACTTGATTGAGGGTTTGACTGTTTCAGAAGGACAAAGATTGCAAGAAGACTTTAAGTCTATTTGACTGATATTTCTCTTTTGTTCTAGGTCATTGACCATAGGTCGACTCTCTCTCCTTTGACCAATAATTGTAGGACTATTTTGACTGAGGTTGATTGAATTTTGACCCTCCTATTTTAGAGCTTCTTTAGGCTGAAATTCAGCCTTATTGTTGCTGACTTGAAATTAACCAAAGTTGACTCACTCTCTCATCATTGATTGGTTTTGACTTGGATGTTTTGAGGTCAAATTTGGAAGCTTTTTGGAATATTCTTGATGTACTATTGATGAACAAAATTTCTCTCTCATAAGGAAAGATTGGTTGGATTTTCCCCTGGATTGAAGCCTAATTCTTGGTGTCTCTTGTCTATTGTTTATTGTTTACTGTGATCTCTATATTGCTTTACTATTGAAGTTTAATGATTGAATTTTTTTATCTGTAACTACTTAATAATTGGAATGCAATAAGTAGACAGTTAACATCATTGGAAGTAGTTATCAATTGTGAAAAACTATTCTAGTCTTGGATGCAATAGAAATTCAACAAGGACAACACAATTACATAGCCCATTATTTTGTATTTGGTTATTATTACAACCAAGTTAAACAAATCTATCCTTTTTCTTTAAATTTTTATTTATTTATTTATTATTTAAATTATTATTATTATTTATTTTATTATTATTATTAATAATAATATTTATTTATTTATTTATTTTTTATTTTTTTAATTTTAATTTAATTTATTTATTTATTTATTTTTTTCTTTTCGCTAAAAAGAAATGTAATTTTTATTAATGAAAATAAAGATTACATTTTGTAGACACACATCATGTGTATGCATATAACAAAAAGAGCATGACAAAACTAAAATAGACTGAAATCAATGGAAAAGTTATATTAAAGTCTGTGAACCCCCAAGCATATCCAAGTAACCAACACCAAAAGAACAAAAATTAAGGTTGACAATTAGAGCTAGTTTTTGTTTGTTTTTCCTTTCTATCCAAAGTTTTCCAGCCATCGGGATTTAGTTAAATAGGAACCAAAGCCAATTCTTGTCCCTCTTGGGGACTTCGTTATCAAAATTTGAGCTTTCAGAAACATGAGCTCGTTTTTTTCTTCCAATTCCGTCCAATGTCGAAGAGTCCTTTGGGTCCATTCCATTATGTTGTATGGTCACTATCCTTGGCTAAACCATATATTCCTCTTTCGAATTGTCTCCCTGGTGGGCCATATCATTCATTTCTTCTTTTTCATGTGGGATTTCCTTGTTTTCTTGTTCTTCATACTCAAAGGGATATTTTTATGTGAACTTCCATCCTCTTGGTCTTTTGGATTGCCTCTTCTTCTTCTTAGGATTCATTTTTTCCAGTGGACATGTTTTTTGTAGATGTCTTGTTTGGAAACATATACGACATCTGAATGTCGTGTTATCATAATACATAACTTGTGTCCAATGAAAGTTGTGTTTTAGTATTATATGATCTAATTTTTTGTATTTGCCCAGAGTGCTTGCAATGTCTTCAATGACTTTATGATGCTAGAAAGGAAAGGGGAGGTTTGGAAGCCTCACCCAAATCAACATGGTAGAAACCACCATAGTATTGACATCAAATTTAGGAAACCACAGGGTGATAAATAATCCATCTCTACCCCATAACCAATACCCTTCATTTAGAGCCTAATCCAGGTCCTCCTATGTTTCAAATTGGACAATAAAGAATCCTTCTAAGTAGAAATATATGTCAGCAGTTTGGAGTCCATAATGAGAAAATCCATTGAATTAAAAGTTAAGGTTTTGGGTAGAATTAAATCTACAAGTGATTGATTTAGATTAGACAATGGTGAAAAGGGATGATACCTCAAAGAGATTCACATCCATTGTTAGACCTTCTCCATTTGTTCTACTATATACGGGTCTAGGATATTTTGATTTTGTTTTGCCAAAGCAGAGGGCTTCCCTTGTACTGTAGTTCCAGCAACCCTTGTACTGTAGTTCTAGCAACCTCGGACCCTAGACTGCATCTTTAAATGTGATAGTTGTTCCATTTGTAGACCTAGGCACTGGCACCCCCATACAATTTGGAGTTCAATATAATAGTAGAACTCCTTGATATAATGATTTCCTTGAGCAAGAAAGAGTCTTGGAGGAATTTTCCTTCGACTTGCGGGCTCTAAATTTTTTTGGGAATACCCCATCTTCCCGCAATAGTTTCTTTAAGGGATAAGATCAAATATATATGCTTTTCCCAAGCGATAATCAATTTACCCCCATATTCCTTATAAAAATATGAAATTTTGTGTCTTTCACCTATTCTGTGTGGAGAGAGGGATGAACATCCTTTAACTATATAGTTACAGGAAAACAAGGAAATGCAAGTGATAATAGAGGACAGGGGAGACACGACCCCATCTCCCATACAAAGCCCAAATCCCCTTGGGCCAAAATTGCAAAGATTTTCCTTGAGTTCACACTGTGAAAGAAATTTAGGATGATGAATGGGAGAATAAAAGAAACAAATCCATACTTACAACTATTGCGGCCTTGTGCGTAAGAGATGGAACTCCTTCAGTACTTCTTCCGTGTTTCTTGAGGTATCTGTAGGGCTTGTAGCATTCCAGTGCAAAAAAATTACACCAAACACTTTAACTAGACTGAATCGCCCCCCTCTATAGTCATCCCGCCTGTCTTCCAACTACTTCTGAGGGGAGAGGAATAATGCCACTTGTAAGGGAACATAGTTCTAGATATTAATCCCATTAAAAGAAGCAAACCACAAGAAATGGAGAGTTAGAAATCCTGTGCCCGCTCCATGGCTCAAAGGCAGAGTTTCCAAGCAGAACTTGACACATGGTGGCAACAGGAAAGGGTGAAACAAAACACATACAAAACCCTATTTTCCATCGTGCTCCCAAATTAAATTCTTTAACTCTTTTGGTGTATGGATTAGTCAATCATATTTTTATGTGGAGAACTTCATATAATTAAATGAAATGATATTTTAAGGTCCACGAGACTAAAAATAGTCTATGAGACCATTAGTTCCTATTTTCGCTTTTTGCAATTCAATCATTTTCTGATTCAAATTGATGATGAGTTGGCCCAACCTTCCAACAATTCCCTCGCTAAAAAGACAATGCCAAGAAACTAATGCTAACATGTTCTCATAACTTTCTCTGATGTCTTTGAATGCATCACATTCCAAAATGAAATGTTTTTCCAATTCCACTGCCCTAGACGTGCAAAATGTACACACTCGTTCTTCCCAAGCTTCTTTAGGCCTTTTCCACTGTCTTGTTTCACACCAAAGTTAATGTAAGTTGGTCCTTAATTAAGAAATACAAACATTTTTCCTCCACAAAATGCTAGTTCCAATGAACTCTTTTTGTTGTAGATCACAGGTAGGGTTGAATTCCTTAATGTAGTGCTTCTTATTTCTGCCCAACTCTTTTCCCCATACCTTTTTACGACACTTCTCCATAACAAACTCCTTTAGCTCCTTGCTATTTGTGGGACAGGCATTGAGGTAGATATTCCATTTTTGCATCCATGTGTAGTTTTGTTTCATCCATGTTTTCTTTCTTTCAATCATGCCTTCATTGAAGATAACATTAGACCATCTACCTACTCTCATTTTCCCAATTCTTTTTAGATATCTTAAGAGCCACACCATAGCAATTTCTTCAATAGGAGTTGCTCCTATTTGACTCAACATTGTCTCATAAGGTACTAAATTTCTTATTTTGAACTCTCTCATGATCAAGTATTTTTGGATTTTCTCAATTTGTTTCCATTTTGAGATGGGGTTGCTTCTAGCCCACAATTCACACCCATATAGCATCACTCGACAAACTAGGAGTCCAAAGAGCAGTTTATTCATTTTCCAATCCCATAACTCTTCCTCTCTACATCTATTTTGAAGAGAATATAATGATTTCCACCCTCCTAAAATTCTCTTCTTTCTATAGTCCTCCCAATTGAGTTTGTTGTTGAAATCAATCCCGAGGTACTTGTACTCATTTACTTCTTCAAGAATGTTGTATTCAAAGAAGAAGTATGCTGGCTTTGCTTCCTTTTATTAGAGGAAATCATTATTTTGGTCTTGCTAGTATTGACTTGCATCCCCACTGCTATACAAAAATGCTTAAGGGAATATAAGTGCATTTTCAATCCATGGGCCGATTTAGAAATCAATACAATATCATCAACATATAAAAGAAGCTTTATCACAAACTCCCCCAACCAAACACCATCTCCACCTTGAAGATTTAGTGACTCAATTTATCAATATATAGATAAAAAAAAGAGTAGGGGATAGAGGACAACATTGCTTGACTCCAATGTCACTTCTAAAGCTTTCTGAAATACCTGCTGAGGTTCTAATTTTGACTTTCACTTCTTCAAAAAGTCTATGGACAACAGCTCTATAATGCACAGGAATTTCAAGTTCTTCCATTTTACACCAAAACTTATCCCTAGGGTCTGTGTCAAATGCTTTTTTGTAGTCAACAAGTAGTAGAATACTTCATCTTTGTCCTCCCAAACCTTTTCAACAATGTGTTTCAATGTGATACCACGATCCGCTGTAGAATGTTTCGGCTCGAAACCCACTTTTCCTCTTGCCATATTTTCTTTTACTTTTGCCCACTTACTAATTGTGTCTTCTACCATGCTGTCGAAAAGCTTTGCAAACAAAAGATTGATCATAATTGTTCTATAGTTGAATGGATTATTAATGTATCCACTTTTAAAAAGGGGTATTGCTAGGCTAGTTATCCAGTCTCTTGGAGATCCTTGTTGAATATTTCCATGATGTGCAGTGCAAGAGCATTCATTCCCCATTTTAGATACTATGCTTGAAGTTCAACCAAGTCCTTTGCCTTTCTTGTTTTCAACTTCTTAATTCCATTCTCCACCTCCTGTAACGCGAAGATCTTTGAATTTGTGTTGATCCCTGGGGGGCTCCGCCTCAGATTATTTCTCATAAAGTTGCCTTGCATATTCAAACCATTGATTGGCTGTAATATTATTTTCAATTTTATTCTTCCTTGGTTGCAGTTCCTGCCAGAAAATCTTTGGATTATTCTTGCTTAAATATATTAACTCTTCTCTCCTTGTTTGCATGAACTCATCTTTTTTCTTTTTTAGTATCTTCTTATATAAATTTACATTCATCTTCTCCTTTCCTACCTTTTTCAAGGTTCTCCTTGCCATTTTGCATTCCTCATCAAACCGAGCATTTATAGGAAAAAAATTTGATTATGATTTCCTATTTTTTTTCTCTTTTGCACTTCTCAAGTGCACTTTGAATTATATTTGTTAACTCATGACTGTTGAAGATTTTGAAACCAATTTTCTCCTTTTGAATTAATCTCTCTAACATTGTCTTGAAGATAGTGTAATTTTCTTGTGTTAGAAGATTTTTTCCCCTTGATAGTGATTGTTGAGAGCATTGAGTTTTCCTCCTATGTTTCCTTTCTTCTAACCATGATAACCTTATATAAATTGGGTTATGGTCTAATTTTAAGTCCCAAATCTGCTCTCCAATATTAACTTAATCTATCCTTTCTATCAAGCTTTGTGAACACATCACATAGTCAACGACACTTTCCCCATTGTATGTGTTGCAAGTGAAGTTCCCAGACCTTTTCCATCTTTCTAGACCATTGAAAATAATTAAGTTGAAAGGCCCAAGTAGCGTAAGCAACTTCTCTCCAAAATGATTTCTAACTTTGTCATCTTTTGAACACCTCACCCACTGGGGATTCTCCTCTTCAGTGAGCTAAATAGGATTGTTATCCTCTTTGCGACAAATAATGCTAGCTTGATTATTTGTTGTTCTATCATTGAAATCTCATACTAAAAGAACTTCTCCCTGTTGAGAGTACACGGCAATATCTTGTTTTAAAGCTGCATATAGATCCTTGCTATCAAACCCCTTATTTTTGTAAGTTTTTTAGACTTGAGGGGAAAAATAACATGCTACAATAGTTATGTGATTCTAATTCTCTGATATTTTCAACCATAAATATTGTTTATTTGCATATTCTTTAATTAACTGAATGTGATGACCTTCTTTTTCTTTCACTAAAACTAGTAATCCCCCATACACTTTGCCATTTTCGGCTACCTTGTTCCAAACTGCCAACTTCAAATAACTGTCAAACACAGGAGTTTTGCAACCATTGTGCTCATGAGTTTCTGTGAGACAAATTATGTCTCTACCTTCCGCAATAGGCCCTAACCTAGGTCCCCTCCTCCAAGGGTAACCTCTACAATTCCAACAAACTAAACTTAGGTAGACTTGGGTAGGATTTGACTGCTATGCAGTTTGGCACATAAGACTCAAATTTGAGTCTTCATCCCTTTTCATCCATGTTGCTCTTGTTGTTTTTGTCCCTATTATCAAATTCTCTATTTTTCTTTACTCCTAGCTTGCTGCTCTATTTTTCCGAGAGATCAAGCACTACATAACAGCTTTACCATTGTACAACCATGCCATTTTCCCTTCATTTCTTTCTGTTCTAATTTTCTCCACTTCGTCCCTTCTCTCCTCTTGTTGTTTTTTGGTTAAGTCTTCATCGAGGAAGAAGTGTGAGCCTTTCAAGAGTTTCATTTTGTCCAAAAGCTGGTGTTTGTCTTGTACGCTTGCCATGGTGACTTTTATGGGTCGAGGCCTCTCTTCACATATCCTCACAACCCTCCTTGCTTGGCAAATTTTCCCTTTCCAATGTAGTTTCTTTCTGAAAGTCTCTTTTCAAATTGAGAGTGCTTTCATTCTTCCCATAATGTCTTATTCCCCTGATAATAAAGTTTGTTTCCTTGTCCTTTCTTTCTTTGTGCTCTATTTCCAGTGCTTTACGAGCATTTGCATCTTCTTCTTCCTTTGTCCTTATGTAACCATTAGCATCTTCAGCCCTAGCTTTGATTTCTTTTGGACTATCTTTCCCAATGTTCCTTTTTTCCTTCTCTTTAGAAATGTCAGTTTGCTGAGATACTTGTGTATCTACCTGAGTTTGTTTAGAAATGATCACATTCCTGTTTGTTGTTATTAATTCTTTCATGCTTTGCCACGCTGTCTTCATGCTTTTCCATTATAGTTTTCCTGTCTCTAGGGCCTCTTGTAACATTGTTACCTATTCTTTTAAAATTATATTACCTTCCATTAGACATCGGTTTGCAACTATGATCTCTGAAATTTTGCGGTCCCTTTCCTGTTCTTTGGCTTCCAAAATCTCCAGCCTTGTCCTGGTCTTCATCAGTTCTTGGACATATAGGTCTTATGACCAAGTAATAGGCGTACATGTGGGACTGTAAATGATTGATTCTTCTTTATTTTTGTTGCTCTTCTCTATTTTCTTTCTCTGGATCGATTTTCTTCTCATTTGTTCCCATTTAAGGCGAGCAAGCCAATGCCTTAAAATTCCCTGATATTGCTTTTCATTTACCCAAATCCACTTTCCTGTTTTGTTTGTTGAAGCAATTTTGACTTGATCCAAATGATTTGTTTCCAAAAACATGATATTTCCTTGTCATTTTTAGCATTTTTAACATTTATTTGATGTACTAGCTGCTTCTGGGAGCTTTTTTGATCAGCTATTGTAGTAAGTTTATGAATACTCCTTGCAAGTTAGGAATAAGATAAAGGCTTCTTCTTATGCTTGGTTGGACAAATATTATTTTTGATAGAAGTTAAAACCTTTGCAGCTATTGGCTTAATGGGGCCTGACCTAGGTTCGAAGCTAATTAGCTACGCTCTCTGCGCCCACAAAATGCGGAGTCTTTACATCAAAGATACAATTTATGACCAAAATCTGGGCTTTTAGCCCCAAAACTTCCCTTGGGGGATCCTGCGCCCAGCAGGCCCCCAACACAAACATCATGACTCGCCCTCAAGTCACTCTGTCGGTGCGGAGATCTTTGCGCGCAGATATCTCAACTCTGCCTGGAATGTTGCAAGATTGGCAACACATTGAGCAGCTGCCTGCTATACTTCTTGGACGTGATGTTCAGAAACTGTTGTAGCTAAACTGCTTCCTTGAACCTGTTCCTGTGTGCCTTGCATCTGCGTGAGATTTTCTTCAATAGAGGTTGTAATGGTGAATGCCTCATCGATCCATGGTTGTACGCGCGCCTTCAAAGCAACTTCCTTGTGTCGAGAAGCATCCACTTGCTCCTTGAGTGATTTTACCTACTGCATTTGTGTGATCCTTTGTGTAAGGGAAACCGTCTATGTGGTTCCTTTTATCTCATCATATTTCTGCTATAGCTCGCCTCTATTTCTAAGCACTGTATGTTCAGGTCCTCCTGCAGAGTGGTGAGAACTTCGAACGACTCTTTAAATAGCTTGGTGCAGTCTTTCATTGCGCTGTTGACCTCTGTGATGGCTGCTGTGATCGCGCTGTTATTTAATCACTAGGGAGTTGAACGCCGCGCCTTCAGTTGTAGCTTCAATATCTGAAGGTTTAGCTCCAGCTGAACCTTGTCCATCTCTTCCTTTAATAGCCTCGCACACCCCTGCTGCTAGTTTTCGGATGCACGCCTCCCTTGGTTCCTCTGCTTGGATGGCTAGCTCCAGGACCATCTAGCAGGCTTCATCAACCACCTGCATAATCTGTCGGTTCTGCGCCACTACCTCATCGCGTTGCAGGCTCAACTGTTCGATGTTGATTCGCTGCTCACTCATGACCTAGAGTGCGCGACCCTCCCTAACTCGCAGTTCTGTAGTAACTTCGTCCTGCAAAACATAGAGTTTATCCTAAGGGAACACAACCATGTTTATCTTGATTCCCTTTAATTCACGGCCCATAGGCATGTCGGCCTCATTTTATGTCACGAGTGCTCCCTCTGGCAGCACTATGGTGTTGGTCATGCGGGTGCACAACATTTCCTCAGTCGCTGTCGTGCCTAGTGCAAGGATGGTTGACACAGTATCAGTGTGTGGAGTGCGCACCTGAAACTCATGTATCTATGCTCGGAGGGCCCCCAACACCATCTGGTGTTCCTCCGCAAAATGTTGGAGGGCCTCTGCGGTGACGTCCCTCACCGTCTCCCCCAATGTCATGTAGATCCCCCTTAATGAGGGTGATGTGGTCGAAAGAAGTCTTTGAGGCCTTCAAGTTCTTCTGCGACCCCACCTGTTCTCTTGGGTGCTGTTTTTTCAATTGTGTGGATGCTATCTGTAGGTCCGCACCACCTTCCTCTCGATCTGTTTCCTGTTTGGGCAGAGGTGACTTCTGGCCTTCATGCTCCTTCTCTACTGCCTTCTGCTACTCTTCTGCTGCCTTTGTAGCGTCGCGTGCCGCCTGCGCCTTGGCTATTGCTGCTTCATTCCGACGCTTCTCTAGCAATTGCACCATCCGCAGTTTTGCCTCCTCCTTCTTCCTCTATGTAGCGGACTTCTCTGCTTCCACCGCGGAGCTGGCGGGAGCGCGCCACTCTGGCGGCCATGACTCAAGGACAGTGAATATGACATTGTCCATCGCCAGATAAGGTAGATCCTTCCATGCCTTTGCGGGGTCCTTCCTCGCCCTGATGTACACGTGATGAAAGTCTTCCTTGAACTATGTGAAGCTTTGCAGACTGTTATAAGCCGTGGGTGATAACCGCGGCTTGCGGTTAATCCCCATTCTGATTGTTCATCTCCACGAACACCTAGAATATCTTGCTGTCTCTGATCCTCTGTGCATCTTTGGTTTCCCACAACAAAGCATACTTCACTGCATCCGGAAGATCCTGCGCAATCATTGGGAACTAGCTGTCCTCGGGCAATTCCCAAGCCACTAGCACTATCGATAGCAGAAGCCATGCATAGTGGAAATTCTTCCCCTGCTCTTGTGCCTCACGACAATTCTCCAGGAACTCTCTGCACAAGTAGTCTGCCCAATTAAATTGGACCCCTTCTGCACATTCCGTGGCAAGTGCAACCATCAGTGCGGGCACCTCATCCACCTGGCACTTTCGCATAACTTTCCCGACCAATATCTATGTTATGACTTTGACCACAATGTTTTTGATGCTAGAAATCACGTACCCTCTCTTCTTCTTCTCCAGCTTGAATTTTTTCTTCATGGCCTCCGCAATGGCCAAATCGTGACTCTTACCCTCCGAGATATTCCCTGGGTCATCCCCTTTGCAAGGGACCGGGTAATTCTGTGAATCAGATGATCCGTGATGGGGATGGGCTCCTCTAGCCACAAACACCCATCATGCACCAGGTAGAGCAGCTGCCTGATGATGAAAATAGTCACTGGGGCGTGATGGTAATGCGACACCCAAAGTAGGTTTAAAAGTCCTGCCTTGTCTACACCTCGCAACCATTGATGCACTCCAAGTCTATAACTCCCGGGGGTGTGTTTTTCTTCTGGTGCATGAGCTGCGCAGTTGCCAAATGTGGGAATTTCTCGTGGTTTGCGAGATTCCAATCTTCAAATTTTAATACCGGCACTCGCCCCAAGTGATCTCCATAAAAAATGATGTTGTCTGGGACCAGCAGGGTCTGTAGAGAGATTTTACTCTCGTATATGTCTTTGGGCACCCTTGCTTTCCCCTTCCGCGGAGGAACATATGCAGGCAGCCTGGTCAAAGGTTTTGTACCCTAGGTTTCTACCTCCATCTCTACGTCCTCTTCCTCCTCTACCATGATTTCTTCAAAGTCTTTCTCCTCCTCATCGGCTTCCAAATTTATTGCCTTCCCCTTTTCTTCCATGGTAATCTTAGTTCTCAACGGGTTTCTAGGGGACACCCGCACTCGTACCATATGCTGTTTGTCTTTCTTGGATCTTGGCCTGTTACAGATCCATTTGGGCACATCAAACCCGACTTACATATCAATATTATTAGGGCCCATCAAACCCTAATTCAGTTGCTACATGCCCTAATGCAGTCAACCATCAGAATGCCTCCTTCCTAAGAGATTCCATGGTTGAAATCATCCAAAAATTGCCTCTAAGAAGATTAGCACAAGCAGGCCTTTATTAGGGTGCACTGCAGTGCGGCCCAGTACACTACTAGGGTGCATTACAACACACTTGATCCCTCTTTGGCCTACACTGGGCGAATTTGAGCGAAATATGCATTGGGGTTTGGAATATTCTTATCCATAGGATGCTTCTAAAAGTTTCCCAAGGCTATCCACTCCTTTGGGCTCGAAATTGGATGAGGGAGGAAGTTAAGGAACATCAATCCCTTTATACCTTCCTCCATGGAACTAAATCCTGGTCTTGTGTCAACCTCGTTAAAAAATGAAACCAAGGATATGAGGATAGTTCCTGGTCTTGTGTCAACCTCATTAAAAAATGAAACAGGTCTCTGAGAAGAGTTCCTTGTCTTGTGTCAAGCTCATTAAAAAATGAGACAAGGTCCCCTAGAGCAAAGTTCCAAGTCGAGTCTTTGATTAGATCTCGTAAAATCCCAGTTGAGTGTTTCACTTGATCTCATAAAAAAACCTTCATTCCATCCACCTGATAGCCACGAGTAGTCTACTTACAAGAATGTAATGAAGCTTGGGGGGCATGCATCTAGTGGTAAAGTTAAGTTTCCATGTAAGTTGTGTGAAGGGAATAACCCCATTCACCTTTGTCCCTATCTGGACAAAGCCAAAAAGGTGTTGGATAATCGTCCAGCTTCACTGCAGCGGCTTCCATTTGGTTACATGAGACTCTCCCTTGCATCGTGTTGGGGTCATGTAAACTAATTCCAAGCATAGTTTTTTCATTTCAAGCTTGTGTAAACATGAAACTGAATCCAAGCATAGTTCCCAATGGTTCAAGCTTGTGTAAAAATGAACCCATCTCAATTTTAACCCTCGTGATTGCCATTCTATCAGCCTCTTTGTTAGATGAGCCTTGGTTGTTTTCATCCCATTGCCACCAACCCTTTGGCCGATCATATGCTTTCACTTGGTTGTTTTACCCTTTTTGAGGAACAGTTACAATGAGTGGTCTTATTAGCCAGCCTCTTCACATAAATCAACATGTTTTGAGAAGTTCCAACATCATCGGAACCAGTTGCTATTCTAGACACCACTCATTCCTCAAATTGGAGTCCTCTTTAAGTTCTTTTCAGACTCTCTAGATATGAAAAGATTGTTGAGCACTTGTCCTTTCCAGCTCGTTAACGGTTTGGAAATGATATCTCTCTTGTATTATTTTATGCTTTTTTGGGCTTGAGATATTAATTTATGAAAAAGAACTTTTGGAGTTTACTTTTTGTCCCTTTTCAAACTCTCTAAACATGAAAAGGATCGAGTTATCTTTGTCGTTAAACTCGTTAAAAACATCAAATAGCGACAAACTTGTCCATCTAGACAAGACCGAGTTTCACCTTCGCTAGACTCGTTAAAGCATCAAATAATGATGGATTCAACCGAAGGGTGGAATTGTACAACAAGAAAATGTTATCCTCCTCAAGCTTGATAAAAATAAAGAGGTACTGGTCAGCAATGACTGGGGAAAATGGGAAAAAGGGGAGAACACTTTATGGTAGCAAGTCGCTCTTGAACATGACACTTTCACCTCATCACCGTGACTATGTGGGTTGGATCATTCAGCTTGATGGTTATCACACCGTTGGTCTATCATACCATCCATTACTTTGTTTTGGGTCAATGCTACCAATTCATTGTAGTGTCGCCGACATGTTTAAGAGAAGTCATTCAGTTCAAACTTCATCCTTTGAAATACCATAAACCTTCATTTTCATGACCGTCATTCCTGAACCTTCTATCATCAGTAGATTTTCATCTCCAAAATCATTTACCTCATTTCGTGTCATTGATGTGGGATACATCAAGGCCCTCCCGTGACGAGTCGCTTCTTGTCGACATCAGCACATTAGCCAAGAAGTTGACTTAGAAACACCCCTTCAATACCTTGAGGCTTGCATACATCAATGACAGGTTTCTCGCTTCTGACGATAGGTTGACATTAGTGGCCTTCGACCGAAAGACTTTTTATGGTGTTCGACATCAAATCATTTATTCACACCATACGAAATGTAATATAGTACCTTGAGGGTCATTATCATTATTGGTGATTCCTCTCACGTCCATTAATGACTTACATCTTTGGCTGGTAATCAAACAATGCCTTTCCATGTTCGAGTTCAGATCATCTATTCACATGGTTAGACTTGTACTTGAGCGAAATATTGAATGAGATTGAAGACCTCGGATCTAGTTTCATCCATCCAGGCTACGATATTTTCAAGAGTACTAAATAAAATGTACAATGGCCTTACATCCATGGTCATACATTCATGGGTTTATATCTGTAGATGACTATATTTGTACATGTAATGAATTTTTATAAGCTGAGCATGGGTATGCCTTCCCTCAACGAGTTCATGAGAAGAAAACAAATTATCATGATATATGTATTGTAATTGATGCATATCACCTTCCATCTTGAAATATCCTCTCCACATAGTAAATTATTTCACCCGACATACATATTTACGACTTCATGCTTTAGGGGGAAACTGTTACAAATCCGTTTGGGCACGTGAACCCCAACTTACAGATCAGTACTATTAGGGCCCATCAAACCCTAATTCAGTTATTACATGCCCTAATGAAGTCAATCATCAGAATTCCTCCTTCCCAAGAGATTCCATGGTTGAAATCATCCAAAAACTGCCTCTAAGAAGATCAGCGCAGGCAGGCCTTTATCAGGATGCACTGCAGTGTAGCCCAGTACACTGCCAGGGTGCATTGTGGCACACTTGAGCCCTCTTTGGCCTGTGCTAGGTGAATTTGAGCGAAATATGCATTGGGGTTTGGAATATTCTTATCCATAGGATGCTTCAAGAATTTTCCCAAGGCTATCCACTCATTTGGGCTCGAAATTGGATGAGGGAGGAAGTTAAGGAACATCAATCCCTTTATCCCTTCCTCCATGGAACTAAATCCTAAGTTTGGGAGGGCATTCATTGTCACCATTTATGGAATAACTTCCTTCATTCACCTATAAAAAGACCACTCATCTAAGTGGTTAGGGGCTGGAAATCATTGAATTATATGGAGATGCTGTTAGTATGAGAGTTGAGTTGGTTTCAAGTATTGTAATGATGTCAAAATGTCTTGCTTGTCATGAGGAGAGGATGGGATTGAACTGGAGGAGTGACACTGAATCAAGAAAATTGGGTTGTAACTCTTCCTTTTACTAATAAAGTGTTCAAATCTTTTTCCATATGTTTGTATTGTTTATCGATGCTTTCATATGTGTATTATGAACTTGATTCCATTTTATGTTTAATCAATAGATCATTATCATATGCTTTGATCGGTTTTTGTCTTCTGTTTGTGTATAGGTACTTTTCAAGCGGATTAAGTACGGAAAGGAGCGACAAAAATGGTCAAGGGAGATAAGAAGTAAGTGAAAGATTCAGGTAGGCTTCTTTACTGTCTCATTTAATATATTGGTTATAGAAAAAGTAGATAATGCTTTGCACTGTTGTTTTAGACTTAGCTACTAATCTAGGGGTTTAGGCATTTACCCATAACCACTAAAACTTCCCAAAACACGGCGTGCGTGACGATTTAGGTATTTTTGCAACTATCCCAACACTTTCTGGGGCTTCTCCTACCATTATGGCCTACGTAGCCTCCTTAGCGATCATTACTCCAGTATCCATGGCTTCCCCAGGCGTTGCCATATTGCTATTCCATAATTCTCTCAACAGCTCAGGTAAGTGCTCAAACAATGCCTTCAACTTCAAAAGATCAAACAAATCTGGGTTCATGAATCTCTCGGTGTGCAAGAACTAAATTCTCAAATAGCCAAGTGTTGTTTGCTGGGTATCCCTTTGGAACTTAGAGCGTCTTTTGAATTTGAATTCGACTGTTCCCCCCAGTTTCGGTCCATTAATGCTCCCTTGGTGGCATATTTTCCCAAATCTAGCCCATAAAGTTCGCCTTAAATGCATGCCGCCCGCTCCATTTGGTCTCAAACCAAGCATCACATTGTGAATAATGACTGTAATTGTCACTTTCCAGCCAACCCACACGACAACGCAGCTCCCCTCGTGCTGTTGCGGATCCTATGACACTTCGCTACTATGCACAGTCGTGACATCGCGCAGCCCTCGGGCAGAGTAGTTTATAGTCCTGTGCCTCCTTTCAGCTACCTGGAGCGCTAAGACTATGCTTCTTGCAGCTAGTTAGGTGGACAACCCACATGTGTATGTCTTCAAACGACTACAATTGACTTTTCCTGGGAAGAGTTCTCCATTTAACTTTACCAACTGCACCGCGCCACCATCTGTGATCTCATTAATAACATACAGTCCCAACCAATGCATTATGAGCTTCCCTGGGAATTGATCAAACTTACTATCGTATGGCAACACCAAATCATTCGCCTTGAAGATGCGCAACTTAATATGTCGATCATGCCAGGCCTTTTCGTGCTGCTTTTGCACGTACTGGTGGAATCCAACCAAAAACTGTTCTTCTTCGAGCTCCTCCAACTGCGCGAGCCTCTCCTCCAGGGCACTGTGATTCGTCATACCTATGAGTGCCACTATGTGCAAAATAGGCACAATATACTCCATAGGCATTACACCTTCTACTCCATAGACAAGACGAAAAGGTGTCTGTCCAGTCAATTTCTTGCATGTCGTCCTATAAGCCCATAGTACTGCGGGTATGCACAGGTCCCAATCACTTCCCTGCACATTTCATACCTTGGTCAGCGCATTGCAGACCTTGTTGAATGCTTTCGCATGGATAACCTTCTGCATGATTGTCCTTCCTACATAATGTCTTTCCAACATTAAGAGCCATTTGCACATTTGTCCCCCCAACACATACTTATTGACCATACCTTTCAGCGTGAAGTTCATGTGCATTCGTGCATGTTGTTTTCCATATGCTTGCATCCACCTGGCTAGACACGTGTGCAGATCATTTCATCCATTGCATTTGTCTGCCAATCACACCCTAGGCTTTCCAAATCGTGTGTGCATCATCTTTCTACATTCGTGATAGTTGTCAAAGCTCCCTTTGTGCGTACCCTACCACCTTGCGGGCGTAGTACGCAGTACCCAGTCCAAGGCCTGGAAGCGTTACTTTTCTAACACCTTCCTTTCAAATTCATTCAAGAAGGTGTCTACCTCATTTAGGCCATCATAAATAGGTAGGTCTCTTTCTTCTGTCGATACGTAGTGCAATGACCTTGTCGTCATATTACAATTCAGTGTAGTTACCTCATGTAACTGATTCTTCCATCGCTCCGTCTCCTCATCCGAATCTGAAGTACAAGAGATTTCGCACTCCCATGCAAGCTGCCCATCCGCATTGGGATTCACCCAGTCCTGGTTTCACGCTTTTATCTTATAGATGCAGTCCAAATCATGATCACTTTCACAGTCATGCAACGGCTCCGTGTAGCGCGATCCTTCAGCAGGGTCCAGGGGTATAACTACACGTAGTAACTTCTTTTCAAAAATCATTTTCCGCTTTTTCAGATTAATCACCCCATTCATGTCAGTGGCCCAATCAATTTCTAAGAGCATGGGGTAGGGATTGCTGTCATCAACAATCTCTATCACTTCAAAGTCTTAGCGTGCTCGCTCCCTCAATATCCACAGTGATTCCCTACAATCGCCGCATGGGTATTATCTTATGCTGGTTCGCTATTTGTAGTTGAATAGGAGGCCACTGTATCTTAGGTCACCCATTCGTTCCCATGTCTGCTTCGACAGAAGATTCACATCCGATCCTAAATCCAAAATTACTTGGTCCATTTCATATTCTCCAATCTGCACAGTTAGTCTCATTTCTCTCCTCGTCCGTGTCTCATGTTTTCCAATCTTCCTGAATACATGTAGTTCTCCTGGTGCAGTCCCAGCACATCTATTAATGAGTTCGTGTAACCCTTTTACTGCCTTACTATCGCGCAGTAAATTCATACATGTTTCTAGGAATGTCGTAAGCATAGATGGGTCCATCTCTGGCTCTTGTCTATCTTTGCCTCCTGAAGTGGAGGCCTCAACAAAGCTCTTCTTGGCTTCCATGAAGGTTTCCTGAGTGGGCTCCAAATCAAACTCCGCTTCTTTCACCAGGGATTTGCGAACCCAAGTAATATCCTTTGGTTGTTTTTCCTTGTCATCTCCCATCACGATTCCACTTCGGAGCGCAATATTCACATTTGGATCTTCCTCACACGGCTCATACCTCATCATCTGCAGATTCTTAGTCGGAGGAGGTGGTAGCGCTGCTTTGTTGCGTATCTTAACTATCAACGTAGGACAATCTTCCGTCTCATGATCAAACAAGGTGCAATATAAACACGGCAACCGCGTCGTATTCATACAATTGCGAGTATAATGTCCTGGCCCTCTGCAATTGTAGCATATCAACTGACGACGACCTCTTCCAGGTCCTCCTCTGCCTCGGCCTCGTCTGTGCCCTTGAAATCCTGTTTGTGCCACTCCTGCATTCTAGTCTAGGGGCTGTGATTCGGCCTGAACTCTGTAGGTGGGAGTTCTATCCATCATGAAATCATAGCTTCTACAAGTGTGCTCATCATGTCCCATCAACCTACAAAAATTACAGAATAATTGTTGTGAATTTTGTGTATACTTCTGTAAAAAATGGTAGTTGTCCGTAATGTGTTTTCCACCTATTTGACAAATTGCACACCACAAAGCAGGTGTTGTGCTAGGTCCTGCTTATGATTTCGGCCTTAATGGAATTGGTCCTCCTCCTGGAAGGTAATTTGCGAAAACCAGGCAGTGATCCTTGTCATGACCTTGACCTTTTCATTTTATGCACCACACCTCTTCGCGCACTTCTAGTTGGGATGTCCTATCCTATTTCAGACTCTACATCTCAAGGCATAAATTCTTCAACTGCACATGGATCTGCTAAACTCCCAAATTATGATCCTACATTGGGGTCTCATGCAGCCTCATCGCGATTTCTAAGGCCTCTGCCTGAGTCGTTAACTTCTGCTGTGATAGCCAGCTCCTTAAATGTGATGTTAGCGATGCTACAAACCATTCACGATGTTGTCCATCCATCAGATTCATATTGACTTCACGAATCATGCATTTCAGCCTCTTATCCAGCTCCCAAGGAGTCTCGCCTGGTAGCATCGTGATTTCTTTTAATCCAATGATCGACTGTGCTTCAGACTTTGCCCTATTAAATTCTCTGTTTAGCACTGCTTGGATATCCGCGATTAACACATTTGGATTATCATTGGAGTGCTTAATATACCAGGTCAACATGCGGTCCTGGAGGGCCCTAACTAGTGTTGCTTTCTTTATATTGTCGTCTATAACTCCTTGTGCTTCCCATACGACTCTTACAACAAACCAAAATTGTTCCTGATCCTCATTTACCAATCCCTTGAACACAAGAACTTTATCGTGCTTTCCATATTGAATCGCAGTGGTGGCGAAGGTTGTATGGGTGAAGATGGAGGTGAAGGTGGTGAAGGTGGTGGTGGTGTGGGTGGGGGTGGTATTCACAGAATTCTTTGCCTTATCAGATGGATCGCACTTCGCGACAAGACCTTCACGAGCTCTTCCTCGTCCCCTAGCAGAGGTGAAATCAAGGGGCTAGTTTCTGGTCCCTTATTTCCTTCGTTCCTGTAAGTTTTTCCACTTCGCGTAGCCCTAAACATCAAGGTAACTACATAACCCTCTTTTCGCACAATAGAATTTTAATCCAGGTATTCAAAGACTTTATACCTCGTGGTCCTTTGAGAAGGCATCACTTTGCCTTGTCGTAGCTTACCGAGGTGTCAACCGTGAACTTAGTAATGAATCCCCCTATAATCCGATTGAGCCAATGATCAATGGCGCGCACGATCTTATCCTACACAATAGGACCGTCAAGTTTCCACCTTCCTTGGCTATCTGCTAGCTTTGTGATCCACTCGTACAGCTTAGTAGGGAAAGAAACGAAGAAGATTTCATGGATCTTAGTGTACAGGTAGTAGTCTAACCACTCTTCTTTTGTCAGTCGTGGTTTCCTGTTCTCCTGCGTCATGAACTCGTGAATTCTTCTGTCCAACCAGCCTTCATTTTCTTTCTTAGTTGGATTCCAATGATACGACATCAGACATCTCTTATGCAGATTCCGGTCTCGGCAATGGAACCATTTTTTGGCTTGATGGGCCCTAACCCAGTTTCAGAGTTAATTAACCAAACAAATCCCTCACTACTGGCCCTTTCGGCATCAGCCCGCAGAGCGCAGACTGAAGTCTCACCTGAAGCAATATGGGGGGATGCTGGAACCAAGTTTCCGCACCCTTGAGATGTTTGAGGGGTCGATTTAGTCTAGTTGTGCCTACCTTCCCGCAGGTCACTTTGCGCATTGTGATGACCTGCGTGACCTTCACGATCTGTTATAATCGCATTCGTGCGGCCCTAACCAATGGCTGAGGTGATTTCACATTTCTATGGCAGTGATCTGCGCTATTTCCCTAAAATATACCGCAAATCTTACTTATCTTCTTACTAAGGCTAGTTAACTTCGCATAAACATATATTTGATATTGCATTCACTTATTCAACCTATTCATACATGTTCGTGCACCATATAAACAACAAAAATGTAATTTATACCCAATACAGTCAATGCAGGAAACATGAGATAAATACACATGAATGATATAAAACTTCTCTTTATTAGTGCTTCAATGGTTACAGACTCAACCTGCCCTACGCACTTAGCGGCAGGGGTCCGTATACTCAGCTGCGGACTACTAGGCCTCTGCGCATTCAGCTATAGAGCCTTCTCCTACTCTACAACCCAAAACTAGACTTTACACTTAGATATGACTCAACTCTTCATCCTTAGACTTCTGATTCTTAATTCGTTTAACTACTTAGAGCCTCGCTCTTATTTATACAATCCCATGGTCTGCGGACCATGGGTAGATCTCTATAGCCGACATTAAATTACAAAATTAAGGCGGACAGCCCTATAACTCATTTATAAGCTACGCGCTCCACTCCCACAAAATGCAGAGTCTTTACATCAAAGATAAAATTTATGACCAAAATCTGGGCCTTTAGCTCCAAAAATTCCCTTGGGGGATCCTGCCCCCAACAACAGCTGGATCATTATCGCTTTGGATATGTGGAATGAAGCTACCATCCTTCCAAGTTTTCCGACCCGTCTGTCCGACTTTTCCCAAAGTGGAAGAAGGCAAAGCAACTGCCTCCGGATCCTGACTTGTCGTCATGCTGCATGTAGCTTTTTCTGGTATTCCATTGCCCATCATCAGCGCCCACTGGTTCTTCATGCCTTATCTTTATCTCAATGTCAACTCTCTCCTGGAGTCAAAACCTCGACTACTCTACAGGGTAACTTCTTCGCGACAATCCTCGGTATTTGAATGATATTCCTTCTCTGTCACTAAGGTTTATTCGGCTCATTCTTTCCCCAAACGAATTCGTGGGAACACTAGCCTGATATTCCCATTCCACTTTGTAGACCAGTGGTTAAACTGCCCAAAGCGCTCGCCCTTTCCCTCCCTGATGCTAGAGTGAGAGAGGTAGGGGGATGTGAACAACTTGCATGGTATTTTTCAAAATAATTTTGTTTTTTTTTATGAAACTTTATTAATTCTTGGCATACCATATTAATTAAGATCTCATGGTTTATAAATATAACTTCACTTGTAAATTTGTGAAGAAGAAACTAGATATATATTTTTAGACATTTGACATACAACAACCCATTTTCTTCTGATGTCATTTGTATAGTGGACACCTTTGAGCTATATAAATTCGGGCAGGCCTAGCATTTTCTAGTAGGCATTAATCACAATGTGATCTTCAAACAAACATTTCATCCACTCAACCCTCATATATAATTATTTGTCACATACTCAGATTCCCCTCTTGGCCATCGAGACATTACACATTATTTCTTTAAATTAATCCATTGTTGGGCTAAATTTGAACTAACAACAACATAAATAAAATTTACATACAATTGTAGAATAGTAATGGAAATAAATTTGCGTAATTTAAATTCATTCATCACACAACATATTACAATTATAAAGCATTTCACACAAACACTTATCTATAAATGACATCAAGTCCACCAATTTGATTGAAGAGAAATGGTTTACCATCTAACTGTCAAAACAACTATGGATTCCACCACTAAGCTAGATCATGATACTGCCAAGGTGAATGAAGTTCCTTCAATTCTTCAATATCACTTAGCCTAACCCATCTCTCTCGTGGCAATCCAATCTAATCACTCTTGAGAACTCAAATCATTAATAGTCAACCATGTCATTCTCTTCAACTTCTCTACTTAATGGTTTCTCATATATCTTTTCTCCTTCCAATGTAAGGATCAAAGTTCAATATTGTTGGTTTTCTACTTTGAAATGTTTGGAGGAGAATACTTGGTCAAAACAATGTATAAGCAACACTAATAGGTTGTAACTTTGTGGTATTTGTTTTAGTGATTGGGGACATCTTAGCCACTCTCAAAATCATTCCATTTCCTCTTATAATCTTAGTGCCAAATCCCCTAGGCTCACATGCTCTTAGTAACAGTGAATGCACAATGTTCTATTGTTATTGGAAGCATAACAACCATGGATCACAAGTTCCTCCATGAACAATAAAAATATTAATGGGAGAGAAATTCTCATTCCAAAACGTAAGAATGACTAGTGAATGAGAGTGACTCATGACTTTTCTCCAAGAGTTTGGATAAGGCAAGTGCATTGTTTCTAATAAACATGGGGAAACATTAGAAGGAACACCCAAGTTAGAGTTTTATGGGAAATGATTGTAAGGAGGCATGGGTATGGAAGGTTATACTTTAAAGGACAAGTGCCAATTCAAATCAACCATAAACCCATTTCCTTTTCCCATGTTATGGTTTCATGGACCCTTGTTGCTTCTTAAGCAACATTTTTGGTGGATTTTTATTATTATGTATTTCTTTTTTATTGAGGATTTTGCAAATGTAAGCATACAACAAAAAGAATAATAACCACTCCATAGTGCTAACCTACCATAGGGACTCATGCATATGCTAATGTGATGCGAGGTGGAGGGTACAAAAAATGGGTTTGAGTCATATCATATGGAATGTATGGTGAATCAATCATAGATGCCATGTCTAGCTCATCCTTAATAGGAGTTTCTAAAGGTGATTGTGTTGGAGAAATGGTCACCACATTGATAGGAGCATCAGAGCCAGAACATGTATAAGAGGAGGTTGTCCAAGGTAGTTACCAAGGAGAGAGGAATCCTTGAAGACTCTCAGTCACACTTTCATAAATGAAGGGACAAGCTCATGTGTGATCCAAAAAGTGGTAACACATTATTTTATGTGGGTGAGGACCTAGGCCTATAATGCATTAGTTGGTTGACTAAAAAAAAAAACTCTTTTCATCGCTATCACTATTTAATTTGTTGCCATGATCTGAATCTACATTTTGTCTTGATGATGAACCACACTAAATGGTTTGAAACATGTCGACGAAAATCTCTGGATGTGATTAGTACCAAAAAATGTCCCAACATTCATAATATGGATCACAAAACCCTAAATTTAGAAATGACCATCTTTCTGTTATGGAGGAAGCTCATTATATGAAAGACCAAGGAGGTTATAGATTTAATAGCATACATGTAACTTCATCCAAACATGATATTGTAATCTAGAGGGGAATTGAGGACCTCAATATTGATTAAGACAATTTCCCTTGAAATTTCCATAGGTAAGTTTTGGTAGAGGCCAATGGGTTGCGAAGAATGACCATCATATGCTCTCAAAGTGATAGATGAAGTGATGCATTTGGGTGACCCAAGTTTCTACCACATAGTTTTAGACATGATGCATGTGGATGCACCTTCATCAATGATACAACAATGGATGGTGACTTTGTGAATGGTGACAGGTATCTAGAAGGCGACTAGCGATGAGAGTAATGGTTCCAAGTTGTCTAAATCAAACGTGATCGAATGCAAATCAGATGGATCAATTTTCCATTGTGCAAAGAGTAATGTCTTCCATTGCGTGGGACATGTTTGAAGAACCTCCAACACTAACATGGTAGCAAGGGATTGAGCTAAGTCATCAATGGTGCTAAAATATGTGCCGCTTTCACATGAGAATTGAGAGTGGTATGACTTAAGTGGTCCTTTCATAAATTTTGAAAATGGGTTTGATTTTAGGATGCAAGATCATCAAGGGTGTAGTGGCATCAATTGAAGTAGGGTTGCGCTCTCGAGGCATGCCATAATCTTGATGGTGAGTTTAAAGAAGGATATTTGCAGAGTTCATATAAATATATTGGTTGGTGGAATCTTGTGGGTTTCCTACTAAGGAAGTGTTGATGTGGTAAAGAAACTTCTTGTTGGTTAGATATAATGACTTGTTGAGGAAAGGGAGTTTGTAATATGATAGATTGTTGGGTGGTTCCTTATCGACCACTAGGTCCATGAGTACACATGTCCTCTTTCATACATTTGAATTTGAGAATCTATGGGAAATGATGTGTATACTAAACTTATTCCCCACATAATGCGCAAGGAAAATTAGTTTAAAGACCATTGTTCTTACCTTATTTTTTCAGGTTGTTATTACGTTGGTTGGATGGTTTATTGCGGTTTTGGGGGTTTCTCCAACCCTATGGGTTTTTTTGTTGGGGATTTCCTGTTGTTCTTGGTTTCCTTTTTTATTATTCTTTTCTTTCTTCTTTTATTATTTTTTTCGGAAGGGGGGTTGATTGTATTGAGTTGCTCAAAGGATTGTTGCTATGTGGAAAGGGAGGTTCGACAAATTTGATACCCACGTGTTGCTGAGGAGGCCAATTTGTGGTGTTAAGTTTGGGTGGGATAGGGAAAAGGTGCTAATGATTTTCTTGTGAGGGATTCCCATATGCATTTTGGGATGTGGGTACCCCATCAAAATTCCACAAGGTACTGTAAATTTATCCCTACATGGAAGGGGCATTAGATGTAGTAGGGGGATTTTGATAATACCCACCTACTGTGGGTGTAGGCATATGTGATGATGCACCCATATTAGGAAATGTTGGGTATGGTCCATATGGAATTCCATGGATGTTATTTCTATAGAGAAATTTTCTCCCAGGGTGTGGATTACATTGAAATATTGATCCAATAAGTCCATTAGTTGTGTTTTATGCCCTTGTCTTTATTTGATTGAAATGTTGAGGGCATGGAGCATGAGGGATAACCATATAAAAGTATCCCAACTATGCAAAAATTAGCTTGAATTGTAGAGCCTTGGTTTTTTCTTCTTTGATCTAAGCCATAGTGGTTGCGTCATCTTTTGCTATTACTGGAAAAAGGGACTTAATGAAGAAATCTAAGAGAAATTTAGAGGAGTCTTGAATTTTACAAATGTTGTGGCATCCACACCATGCATGCATGTGGTTCACAAAATTGGTTAAGGAGATTTGTCTGAAATCCAAGAGTAATTCCAGTCCCATGTCCAGATGAATTAGTAACTGAAAAATGTGAGAAAGGACTTGGTCAAGGATTGAAATGTGTTATGAGACCCTAAATTCTCATTGACATGCCATTTGGCATCAAGGCTAATTGAGGCATGTTGAAAAAGTGATAAGTGAATCGAGTCTTCCACAATAATTTTTGATGAACACCATAAATAAAATGTCATAATGTGGTTTGCAAGGTCCTCTCCTAGCTTACCCTCAAAATTTGGAATATTTGAAGGTAATTTGGTTGGAATTGGGGGCCAACCAACGTCATGGGCCATGTGATCGTTTGTTAACTTCATAATATCCAGAAGTTTCAAAAAAGGAACAAATGGTAAATAGGGTATGGGGTTCACCATTGTGTGATATTATGATTGGGTGACGTAGAGGTAACTTGAGAAATTATGGTACCAAGTAAGGTTTCTCCTAGAATTGATGTGCCTAACAAGGTTGGATTACAATGGTGATCATTGAGGTGAAGGTCGAGCAGGGGAAGCTATGAGACTGGCAACACCTACTACCAAATGTGGGAGGAGTTAAAGGTGATGAGAAAATTGGGGCGGAATATGGTCCCCTATGGTTTGGAATGATGTGTGTGCAATCTCATGGAGGGTTTCAAATGTGCTATAATGAGTTAATCAAAAGAACAAAACAAATCAAGATAATATGTGTTTTTTAATTTAATGTTGTTCAGAGGTTTTGATTAAATAAATTTTCCAAGTGTGACAAAAAACTGTAATGGCATATGAAGCCCTAAAAAACCTAGCATCTTTCAATTGAGAAAGTAACTAGGCCTTCCGAAAGTTTTCAATAGTGGGGGATGATTCCATCGAAAGAAAACTAGCAACAGTTGAAAGGAGGGTTATAATGAGGGATATAGGGGCATGTCTTGGAGTGACTTGAGATGCTTCTAGTAGAAGTTCAAAATTTCCTCTAGGTGTAGTTGTTGCCCACAATTGCCACCTTTGGTGGGTTCCCTATGTTTTGGCCACTAAGCTAGCTGTATCTAGTGTGGGTGAGAGAAAATCAACTTCTAGGTATTAACCACGAGCCTGCAAATCCTAACAAAAATAATGAGATTCATGAGATCACAAGTCTAATTGTTACCCTCTTCATGGGTTTTTTCTCACCACTAGCTTTTTTTACATTGGTTGTGGAGGGTTTGAAGTTCCCTAAAAGGAAAATTTCTATGTTTCAAATGAATAATGACTAAGGGGGGTTATTTGGATGCCTTCCCATAGAGTTCTAACTTAGACTACAAAATTTATTTTGTGACTCTATGATGGGGTAAGTTAATGAGTTAAGTTGGAGTTTATTTTTAGGTAGCTTTGACTACAAAATTTATTTTGTGACTCTATGATGGGGTAAATTAATGAGTTAAGTTGGAGTTTATTTTTAGGTAGCTTTGAGTTGGGAGGATAGACAAAACTTGTTTAATTAGGTTGTGAATGAAGACAAGCCTCTAGAGGATCAAGGTTAACTTTCTAACTCCCCATATTAAAATGAATCTAAGGGGAAGAGCATAACTGTTAACGATAATCTAAAATAGGTTTGTTGGTGTGTTAGTGTGGTGTGTGCGAGGTGGCATGTGCCAATAAAAAATGTTAATAATATGTAAGACGCAGATATCCTTTATACCTTACTTTATGAAACTAATTAAATTATGTGATATTTTTACTTGCAAAAAGAAAACATGTGCGTATATGGCGACACTTGGTTCCTCCTTATTAAACTAGGTGATCTTTTTCATTAATTCTAAGAGAGACAAATATGATTCCAAATCATTTCTAATTCCCATAGATCACTAAAAGTGTAAGGTCCAAAGAACATTCTTAGAAGAGAAATTTCACTCTCGTCTCAAGTTGATAATTTAAATGAATATGTAAGTAGGTAAAATCCATCCACGTGGCTAAAGAAATTTTGTTTCTTGGACAATGGTTAAATCTAATCTAAAAGCCTAACTAACCTACACATTATTATGAGTAGTGGAAGATTATTATTGGCTACCACTTATCTCAAAAGTGAGAGAAAAAAATTCTACAAATATATACAAAAGGTGATCCACATAGTTTACTGTCTAACAATTGCATGAGTCTTCGAACCTACGAACAATGAGCTTCAAGATCCATGCATTTGTTTCTTTGATAGTTGTGCAATTTTTCCATGTATTGAATAGAAAAATGCCTCAAACAGAGAGCCACCTAAATTCTCCTATATGTTGGCAGAGGTCTTTGGTGAATGCTAATATGAAATTGGAATAAAGAGAAGAGTCTTGCAAGCAACATAAGTAAGAAAAGAGAATAGTGGAGTTGCCAAATTGGGCGTATATTTTGTTGAATAGTTGAGAAACATTTCACTCTGAGAGGTGGTTGTTTCTTACATTAATCCAGAAAAATGGCTAGAATAGAGATAATAAAACAAACATAAACTAAGATACATTCATTCATAAATGGATAAGGAAATGAGCAATGGACAAAAACAAGAAATGAGTTAGATAATGCGAAGCAAATAATCTTTTTTCCAAATGGGTGAGTACAATTGGCCCGTTAGGAGACATATGGAAGATGTTGGACTTATGGAGCCCTATACTATCCTCCAATTGAAGGTTCTCCTTCCCCATTTTAGTAAGATCTCTCCTCTAGAAGAGGTGATCAACTCTAACACTGGATGGTCACAAGCTATAAGGAAAATGTTATCACTCCTTGAGAATTGTGGTGCGAAACTCAATTTGATTATGGAAATTTAACCTTGTGCTCTTTCTCTTCATAAAATGGCTATCCCAAGGATCATATTTATAAAAACTATCAAGGTTCTCATGATCGCTAATTCAATGAATGATCTTGGATTCTATGGTGTGCTCCTCATGCTTGGGGGAACATGAGGAGTACTTTGGGGGCTCTAAGCATCCTCCTTTATATGTATGAGAGGAAGAGAGTGGCTGAGGAACCTTGGTACTTTGTTTTGAAATGTTCTTCATCATTCTTTGCGCCATTATTTTAAGGAAATGTCTCCACCTATGGATACACACAATTATCAAAGGAACAATCACGTGGATCCACACAAATATTTGGGTTGTCATGTTATTGAGAAATCCCTTGTTCAGTAGAAGTAGTGATAACAGATAAGATATATGTACTACATCTCTACTACTCATAGATGCTCTAACCAGTTCAGCTCTAATGGCAGGAAGGGTATGTTGGACCTCCAGTAATTGAGTTAATTTCTCTAAAGAATTGCCTCATGAACTACATTGGTTCATATGGAATGAGCAAGGGATATCTTTCGATTGCTTGGCTATTTAGTGTTTTTGGAAGAAAATGAAAAGGTACTTCTTATCGGAGAGAGTAGGCAAGGAAATTAGAGGTTTAGGTGGTTAAAGAGCTTTGGTGGGCTATCGCGTTGGCGAATTAGGGAATGAATTCTTTAATAAAATTTAGATTATGTTATTTGAGTTTTTGTATCTCTTCAGCCTGTTTAATCTTCTTCTGGGCTCTACATCTTTATAGAAGCACTTCTTTCATTTCTCTTCCATTCATCTCGACCTTCCTCTTTAGTACCTCTCCCATTGGTTGAGCCATGCTTATGCATCCTCTCCTTCTTACAGTCTTCCAAAAAGTACCCTTCGGGGAGGTGGCTTCTAGATCTTAAGTCTAAATTTCCCATTCTATGCCTTGCATTCCTTTCAATTATGAGATATGTCTAGATAGATTTCAACTACCTCTCCTTCCTGAGTGAGGCCCGACCTGTAGAGTTTAACTACCGGGTTAGTTTCATTTCAACTTTTCCTTATCTTGGGAGTAGAAAGGTTAGTACAAGATGGACTTAATTGATGGGCATAGTCTCAAACTTATTGAATCTGATATAGGTCCAAGTTGCCACATGAAGGTTGGTAATGCCTAAAGCACAAGAGACATGAGTGGTAATCAGGTTAAGGGTGGATTTGAGATCTATGACCACCCACTTAATGATGGTTGTGATATTAATTAATATGAAGTTGCTACTTTTTCCTCAACTTGAATTCTTTCACTTGAAGATTTTGATTCTTATTCATGGGTAAGATGCTTTAACTTGTCTTCCAACAAATTCTTATCACTCTTAAGGTTCCTAATATGTGTAATCAAGTTCTGACAATGATTCTTGAGGAACGAAATTTCTTCAATTTTATCTACAATAATTTTGTCATTTTCCTTTTGTATATTTGATATTGACCTTTGATTTTCTTAAAGGATTGATTTTCAAATATCTTTAAGGCCTTATGGTATTATTGAATATGGATCCAATATGGTTTCCTCTAATGCTCTCTTTTCCTTCTTATAGTAAAATGTTAAGAACTATTTCTCCATGTTTAAGATGAAGTCCTTAGTGTTTCCATCTAGGGTGAATTAAAAATTTTGTCGTTATTATTACAAGATAAATATTTGACAGCGAATTGTGTTACAAAAGCAATAAATTTACTCACAAAAATAGAAGAAAAATTTAGGATAAACATGAGATACATATTATTAACAAAATATACATATAAATACATATTTTCTCGAGCCTCGGTTTCATATTCCAAGAGATCTCTTGAAATTCTCATGACTGTTTTACTTCACTTGAGTCTTTTCATCTTTCACTCAAGTGAATGCGCCAAATTCACATAGCCCCAAAGGATTATGTTTCCAACATTCGCCCTCTTAATCCTAAGGGGTGTATGTAAGTCCAAGAACATAACTGAAATACAAAAGTGTATGGTAGCCAATGGCTAGATGTGTTGTCTGAAATGGTGGTTTATGGAAGAACACAAACCAAATGAGGTAGCAAAAGTTGAAGTCTTCTACTGGTGGTGGTTTAAGGATGACCACCAAATATAGAACTTGGCTCGAATCAGTTCCTGGAACAATTCTAAATCTAGTTAGAAGCTAATGCCTTGTATGAAATGGAAATGCTCCCTGATAATGGTTTAAAGATAACCACAAACTGATGAAATGGGTAGTAGAAGATGAAGTCTTTTGTTGTTGGTGGTTTAATGTAGACCTCCAATGAAATCATGCTCATGGAACATGATTCTATCTCTGGCTGAATCTAGCTCTAAACTATGACTGCAGAATCTGGTTCAAGCTCACTTAATATGAATTCAAATCTAGTAACTGATTATCAATTCCCCCCTGTCATAACAAGGTGAGAAGATGAACATCTCTCTGTTGTAAGACATCTTAATACTCGAGAATGAAATTTGTGGTATCAATGATATATCTTCTTGGTTGTTCAAGGCCATTTCCAAGAAGTGATCTGTTGAGCCCCAGAACTACCTCTCTTCTCCATACTTTTCTAAACCTTTTCTCTTCCATTTTCCCACATCAATGCCTCATAAGCTATCAAAGATTGTTGCATATTGATTGTAGGAGTGCATTTAAGTGGTTTTCAAACTATATTATTATGTGTACTATTTTATTTAGATTTTGTTCATCAGCTACAAAATGTAGCCACATCTGTAGCTGACTCGCACTTCCGCAGTTGTTTTTATTGTTTTGTAGGTTACAGGTCTCAGCAGGAGAAACGAGGCACATGGGTAGTTCAAAAATCATGCATACATGGACAAGGTCCTATCTGTTTAGCCAAATTCGTGAAGAAACACATCGGTCAAAGGATGGTCAACAAAAGAGTCCTACGTCAATCAGACTCTGTTCTAGCACATGAAAAAGTCTGAAATTGTTCCTTGGTTCATGGATCCACTTTTTCCATATGTAGGCCATCTCCATGATGCAATCTAACACCCACCTTTCATAGATTCAATGTTTATGGCAACCAAAAGGCTAAACTACTGGATTATGTCCTGTTCACGTGTCCTCTGCTGTGCTTTAGCTTTTAATTCCAGTTGTCATGCTTGAGATTTGTTTACTGCTTTTAGCTAGTTTAGATATCAATTTCTTCATGCTACATGACGTTATCTCTAGTGCCTTTAGCTTAACCCCCTTTTAGAAGTTAATTGGCTAGCTATCTGATTGTAGGTGAAGTAATTTGATTTTGCTTTCATTAATTTGCAAGTAGCTAGTTTAGATATCAATTCTTTATGCTACATGACGTTATCTCCGATGCCTTTAGCTTAAACCCATTTTAGAAGTTAATTGGCGAGCTATCGGATTGTAGGTGAAGTAATTTGATTTTACTTTCATTAATTTGCAAGTTTCTAGTTTAGATATCAGTTCTTTATGCTACATGACGTTATCTCCGGTGCCTTTAACTTAACCCTCTTTTAGAAGTTAATTGGCGAGCTATCAGATTGTAGGTGAAGTAATTGATTTTGCTTTCATTAATATGCAAGTAGATAGTTTAAATGTCATTCTTTCATGCCATATGATGTTATTTCCGGTGTCTTTAGCTTAACCCCATTTTAGAAGCTAATTGATGAAATATCAGAATTATGGGTGAAATCAGTGACTAGTTTCCAGCTTCTTTATTTTTGGTTTTGAGTGTAGTAGTTTAGATTTTATTTCTGTAATTAGATGGACAACAGAGACAATAACCTCATGTTCAGTACTTCATCTTTTGCTTGATTTAAGTAGCTGCATGTTTACACTTTTGCTCAAAGTTCTGATTTTATAAATAGCATGTTTTGAGATCTTTGAAGTGCTAAGTTTGGAAATTACCATAAGAGGCATAAACCTTGTCTTAAATTCTACATCCATACTTGACCTTTAAAAGTATTCTTGAGACCTTAGAATAGGATTTCCATTTGCATTAGACACTTTAGGAGACCAACAAGAACAAAACCCCCAAAACCAAGATCAAAACTGAAAACAATAAAGTAAGAAAGGGGTTGTCTTGCACATACGATGCGCCACACTTCATCAGTTTATGAATCCCGGATTGATAATTAATGCAGCAATTTAGGACACACTAAATGGACTAAACATTTTGGCGCCGTTGCCGGGTAAATGTAACTAGGTAGCCTATCTCTTACATTAAAAAAAAAGGGGAAAATTGATAACTTCTTGAAGTATGCTCTCCTCTTGCACCTAGTGTGATCTGCAGGATCAGAAAAGAAAATTATTAGTTTAATAATTTCTTGAGTATGCTCTCTTCTTGCACCTAGTGTGATCTGAAAGATCAAAAAAAGGATTATTAGCCCGATTAAAAAATTCATTAAAAAAAATATGACATGCATAGAGCAAGAGATTCTAGGGGAAGGTTTATAGCTAGGGCCAAAAGTTCAATTTTTACAACTCTAGCTACTTCAAGGCATAGACAAGAGACACCTCCATCCCAGACTCATACTCCCAGCCTTAGGATTCCTGGAATTCAAAGGGTAGCAACTGAATTAGAAGATTCTCCCACACTATCTACTAAATCTGGCCTAGGAGAAGAACCCTTCTTCACCTCTATAGGTGAACATATTGCACTAAAAGAAGTAGAGTCACCCAGAGAAGAAGAAGAGGTAGAGACTCTCTCTCATCAACCATTAATAGAAGAACCAGAAGACCCTGAGGAAACTATCATGGCAGAAGAAGTGCTAAATGGAGAATTTCCACAATTTGGAGGAGGGGGTAGAGGTAGAGGTAGAGGAAATAATGGAGGTGGTGGTAGAGGTAACAATGGAGGAAGTATAGGTAATTATGGGGGAAATAGGGGAGGAGATAACTCATTTGGATTCCCTATAGTTGATGAGGAAACCCATACAACAACGAAAAACATTTCACCATTTGTCCTCCCAAAATTTTATGGATTACGAAGTGAGGATTCTGAGACATTTCTATTTGAGTTTGAAGTCTTATGTCGAACCTATGACTATCTAGAAGACTCTAAAACACTCAAACTATTTCCTTAAACATTAAAAGGGGCTGCTCTGAAATGGTTCATGGGATTAGCCACTCAATCTATTAGGACTTGGAATGATATGAAGCAAACATTTTTGGATATATATCTGGATTATTGTATGCCCACTAATCATAAGGACGAGGTATTCAAAATGATGCAAAAAGAAGATGAGAACTTGGAGGATTTACTTGAAATATTTCAATACAACTTAAAGAGAGCGAAAATGAGCAATTTAGATGAGGAAACCTTGAAAGCCCTTCTATTGAAAGCCATTAGAGATGAATGGATAGATTTTAAACGTGATGGGGAAGGGGGACATTTCTCAATTTCCACTACATGACATAGCAGAACTATGTGTCCATCTCTCAAGGGGAAAATATAAAATTGGAAAAGGGCCTAGATATCCTTCTCTTATTAGAGCAAACAAATCTGCAACTGGATTAGTAAGTAGGGCAGAGATTGGCAATATGCTTGATGAATTTACAACTGACATTCTAGGGAGCCTTAGTGAACAGCTAGATACCCTTAAAATTCAAAACAAGCAGAAAACAGAATCAGATGCCTTAGCCATATTTTGCCCAAAATGTAGAAAGAAACATGCTCTAAGGGAATGTCCCTTGGATGCAAAAGTTGTAGAAACATGTATGATTTGCTCAGAAAGTCATGAGACCAAGGATCGTCCTTCAATCCCAGGACTCAAAGATTTCTTTCAAGAGGACCCAAATTCAGTAAAATCTCTTTGTTTTGTTTCAAGGAGACCTTGGCAAGGGCAACAAAATCAAGGATTTAACAATCCTATGAATTTTCATCCCCCACCAAATTGGAATCCTTGGCAAAAACCTTGGCCCCAACCTCAAAATCAGTATCAATCTCAATCATGGGCACAAGGGGTACAAAATCCTTATGGATATTTGCTCAATTTTATCAATATTCTACATCTTTTTAGGGCTATTCTATCCCACAAAATCAACAACAAAATCCACAACCTCCAAATCAAAGCCCACAACTTTCATTTCCATTTCCACAACAACAATCTTCTCAACAAAATCAAAATCCTCAACTCTTTCTTCCATTTCAACAAAAGCCAAATCAAATACCACCCCAACCATTACCAAATCCCAACAACAAAAACCCTCAGAATGCTTACATGGTAGAAGGACAACAATTTCCTACCTACATGATTGTTCCTCTAGATCTTAATGATGTTCAACTTAGATCTGGTAGGATTTTAGAAAGGGAAAAGCCTTCTATAGATGTTCAAGAGAAAGATGTTTCTGAGGAGGATTCTCTTAAAGTCAATAAAAGTTTTGAAGAAGCATCCCTTCAAAACCCAACCATTCAAATAGAAAAACAAAAAGAGTCAACCCCCACAACTCCTATAGTTGAGCAACCTGTATCTACATCTGGACCTCCTTTTCCTGAAAGATTGCCAATTGACAAGGGGGTGGAAAAACAAATCTTGTTGCTTGACTATGATTTCCTAGATGAATTAAAGAATGTCTGTATCAAGATTCCCTTGCTACAAGCCATTAGAGAGATTCCTATTCTAGCAAAAGCAATAAAGGAGTTGAGTATCAAAAGATCAAGTAGGAAACCAAGAGACACAAAAGGAATCCACCTGGTAGGAAAAATAATAGAGTTCATGATGGGAAAGATTACCATGTAGAAATATGTGGATCCCAGTAGTCCAATCGTCAAGACACACATAAATGGGATAGAAATTCCAAATACATTGATTGACTTAGGGGCTGCTATAAACATTATGAGTAGACAGACTATGGAACAACTTAAACTTCGTAATCTTCTTTTTACACCTACCTTACTGCAACTTGCAGATAGATCAGTAATAAAACTAGATGGTGTACTAGAAGATATTTCGGTCTCCTTATATTCTTGGGAATATCTAGTAGATTTCATGATTTTGACTCCCAAGAGTAATCTAGGAGGGCACCCACTCATCTTAGGAAGACCTTGGCTAGCCACAACTGATACTTTTATTAGTTGTAGATCTGGGGACATGTACATTTCTGATGGTAGTTCAATAAAGAAATTCACTTTGTATCCTCCAACAAAAGCCATTATAGAAGTAGGAGACAATGAATGGGTCGATGATGAAGATACTATACAACTTGTCTTTACTCTCTCTGAAGTTAGTGAAGATAGTCAAACCTTGAATACATTAGAAAATTTTGAAACATCTTCAGAATATGACCACACACAATTTTAGTTAGATTCTGATATTGAATATTTGTCATCAAGGAAAATGTCTCTCTACTCCATGGAAGAGTTTGGCAGTTCTGCAGTTGAAATTTTTCCAGGTAGAACATTGAATATTAACAAAAATTTGGAAAAGTTACAATAGGAGGAGCTAACCAAAATCTTGCAAAAACATTCTACTGCATTTGCATGGGAGTATACTGATATGAAAGGTATTGACCCTAAGACTTGCATTCATCATATCTATATTGAGGAAAACAGTAGACCAATCAGACAACCGCAGAGAAGGATGAATCCAAATCTTATGGAGATTGTGAAAGAAGAGCTCCAAAAACTACTCAATGTGAACTTCATTTACCCAATTTCAGATAGCCGATAGGTTTCTCCCTTGGTTATAGTACCCAAAAAGAATGGTAAATGGAGGGTGTGCATTGATTACAGGGAATTGAATAAAGCAACCTTGAAGGATCACTTTCCTTTGCCCTTTATCGATAAAGTATTAGATACATTAGCAGACAAAAAGTACTTTTCATTTCTAGATGGTTTAGTGGTTATAATCAAATTTATGTAGCACCTGAAGATCAGGATAAAACCACATTTACTTTTCCGTGGGGAACTTTTGCCTACCGAGTGCTTCCTTTTGGATTATGCAATGCACCCGCAACATTCCAAAGAGCGGTACTAGGAATTTTTTCTGATCTAATCCATGATTGTGTAGAGGTGTATATGGATGATTTTACAGTCTATGGTAATACATTTGAAGAAGTCTTAGAAAATTTGGAAAAATTCCTTATAAGATGTAAAGAAACAAACCTTTCATTAAGCCATGAAAAATGCTTTATGATGTTTACTGAAGGCATTGTTTTGGGACATCATATTTCAAGGGATGGGATTAAAGTCGATAAATCAAAAGTTGAAGTCATCTCTAAGTTACCTATTCCAAATTGTCAAAAAGATGTTAGAAGTTTTCTAGGATTTACT
>APFE030611124.1:66023-89205 GCA_000404065.3 Pinus taeda | reverse complement strand
TCCTTATATAGCCTGAGGCCTTGCTCAATACCATGGTCCAAAACCATAACAAACCAATACCATCAACTTCGAAACTAGGGATCAACACATTCGTCGAGACGCCATGGTCCAAAACCAAAGGCACAACTTCCAAGGACTAACTGCCACGGACCAAAGGTACTTTTCACATGTACGCGCTTTTACTGAATCGAACCTGTGTGTATACGCTGATTCTCCTTGATGAACCTGCGTATATCTCTTTCTTGTCCTGCTGTACTGAGAACTGTCCTCTGATTAAGTTGCCATCACCTGTACCAACCTCTGAGTGAGTTGCCATCAAGGACAACACTTGAAACATAATGCCAACAAATAGGTTGTCTTCTTCTTACTGATTTATTATCCTTGTTGTGATACTTCTTCTCTACCACCTTAATTATCTGATCCAAGTTGGGCATAATCACCTGAACTATCCTTAGTTACCATCCTTAAAAATTTGCAAGTTTCTTCTTTCCATTTTTCTTTAGACAACTTTCACCATTATATACAATTAACCTTGAATCACGAACCTCAGGTAACATTATACTCAAATCGAAGTCTGTACGATTTGCCACTGAGACTGACATGTACCATCATGTAGCTTGATGATGTTTAATATACAAATGATATGAGTAGTAAAATGAGCAAATACATGTAATCTGCATGAAAATTGCAATGTAAAATTATTTTTTATTAGAAGATCATAATGAGAGAGCTGTGTTCTTGCAATAATAGATGAGAGAAATGCCAAGAATATATCAGTCCTTAGATCCCAAATTGGATAGCTAATTAAAGAAAAACTGCAATGTGATGTGAGTCACTAGATGATCCAATCAATCCACCTATTTTGAACAAAATAAGGAGTACGAATGATTTAGATTCAAGCTTAGTACCAATGTAAAGGTAATATATCATGGTAATGTCAAGATCAGACCTATATCCGACCTCTAAAAACATCATATTTCTAACAGTGACATCAAGTCACCAGCATATACATGCAATGATAGCCAGACACTGTAATCAGTCATTCAATATCAAGATTCATCACTGAAGAAGCATAAAATAAGAGCCACATTTATTCAAGAAAGTTTTGAAGATTCTTGATTCATTTCAATCTACTATTTTATATATTTTTCCCTTACTGTGGCATGCAATCAATTCATTGCCAAATTTGAAACTGTGTGATTGATTATGCGAATTATCAATAATTACTAATTTTGTAGTATTCACCATGACTTTTGAAGTGATATGTCACACCAATATTAAATGTTCAGATTCCTGACCTTATGTGCTAGGATACATTGAAATTATGTGTTGTATTTGTTTAAGCAATTAGAACTTAGAAGAATTAAATGGACTTCTTTTAACAAATTTATTGAATGTATCTTTAGATTCTTATGGCTATGAAATGATTACTCTAAGGAATTTTAAGAAATCAAACAACCAAGGAAATATTCCACATGATAAAGAAGATACACTGCCACCCGACCCAGAATCGGATCGGATGACTGGGAAGGTTATCCCTCCCCAACACAAAATAAAATTGTTTTATTAATTATATGGCCTGCCTGCAAGCACACCTGTAAAGGCAACACCATCCCTTAAATTACAATACATTTAACCATATTAATTTCTCGGATAAGATATAAAATTGCCTGCATAAGACATTAAACATAAGATTGTAAGCTTGTGGTCATGGTTATGCGTTTCCTGCAAATTCCTGTTGACAACAATGTCAAGAAATCTGCTAAGGAAAAGCTCTTTCATGTAGCACCAGAGCACAGATGGGCGTGCCTTCACAGTTGCCTTTGTAAGCATATAATGAAGATTGACAACCTGGTCAATAATAATTTAAACTAATCATTAATGGTGGCAAGTGAAGCACAAATATATAAGCCAGCAAGTGAGTCACAAATATATCACCAATGAATCTCTCCATCAAACATATTCAATCACAACCTTGACCCCCACAAATATATAAGCCACCACCAATGGATCTCTCCATCAAACATATTCAGTCATTTCACATTATCACTTTTCAAGCTTGCTTTAATACTTAGTTCTTAATGCGTGTCACTGACTTTGATTGCAAACACTCTGCTTTACCAATAATTATAAATATTCACCATGATATTTTTTGGACAAAACCATAAATTTTAAATAATTGCAAAACAAGTTTATTCAAAATCCTTTCTTTATTTCATACTCGCACCCCAAAAACATATTTTTGTAATTCTTAGTATTGTGTTTCACAGTTCCGATGATTGAAAAATTAACAAATTACAAGATCGGAATTGAAGTGACACTTTTTAAATAATTAAAAAAAAAAAAATCGTGATTACCAACATTTGGGAGAAGTAAATTCACTCATGCAAGAACTTCAGATTTGCAAGCAAATCACGGGTTAAAAGACTTCCAATAATTCCTTGCTGATTATAAACCTTAACACCAACAATGAACACCAACTATTTCTACAATTCCAAGTACTTAAAAAGCTCGTTCCACAACCCAAGAAATAGGTCAAAAAAACTTACAAGCTTTCCAATCTTGGCTTTCAACTCCATCTTGTAATCATCCATATAAATACAATGGATGGTCAAGGAGGATTTATGGCCTGAAAAGAAAGGCCTGGGAATTTAAAACAAAATATATACTTATCATAAGCTTTCTAGCAGAAAAAAAAAATGGAATAGTAGAGAACTAGCATCACTTGTGAAGCCCACACATAAATTATGTGGGAGTGTCGAAGATATCAAGGGGGTAAGCAGCAGACATCCCAATTGTAAGTTGATACCCATAACTAACTAAAACTTATCACTTTGGGCTACAATCTGTGTAGGTTTAAACATTCTATTTGCAAACATTGCATTCAAATAGAAAGGCACTAGGGCCTGACAGAGTGCCTTAAAGGAAAGGTCTAATATTATTAGCCAATGACATCAGTTCTAATATTATTGATACACCTCAAGCAACCGATCTAATATTAGCGAGTCGTGTGCATTGCTGAGTTAAACTATAAGGAAATTAATCTTTCTTTTACAATACAAGCACAGTAGGACGAGGCAAAGCCATTCTTGGACAAAGAATATTCACTGTTTAACAGCACAAAGTAAACTAATATTAAGATTAGCTGCTTTTTCGTTAACTAAATGTGTGTGTAGAAAAAAAAGAAGATGTTTTCTAAAATCACTTCTTTCTTTTTAACACATGAGATTGAGCCTACCTTTCTGTTTTCAAGTTCTCTGTATAATTCACAAAAATACTAGACTGGTTTAAGTAACACAGAATTAATCTAATGAATCTTTACAATTCTCGGAAATATTACGTTGAAGGATTCAGTAAAAAAAAAAAATTGCAACCATTTCACTGTTTTAACATTTAAGTAAACTAATTTCGTACTATAAATATAAACGTAGAAACTTGATGAATTTTTTTAACTTCCAAGCTTGGTGTTAACATTAAGGTTATGGTCAAATTTTCCATAATTTTCTCTATAATTTATAGAAAGCATGTAATGTACAATAGTTTCAATCTTGTGGTAACTATCATCCTTTATGGAAATATTATATATTTTAAAGTATATATACCATAAAATTTTGACTGTTTTAACATTCAAATAAAATAATTTCATACTGGGGCTGTGCGTTAACGTTCCTCCTAATCCCCGAAAAAATCGTTAACTTTAAAGGTATGGTAGAAATTTTGCGAACTTTTCTAAATTTTCAAGTAATTTCTATATTTTATAGAAAAGGAGTAATAAATTTCTAGTTTCCAGTCAACATCATGAAGTAGCAATCTTTTATGGAAAGAGCAAATATTAGCCCTAAATTTTTAAAAATAAAGTTACCAGTTATGTTGCATTAGAATTTACGTGAAAAATAAACTCAAATCATTTCATATCACTGAAGCATTAATTATTGGTATCGTATTTTATTTGTAACATATGAAACTTTTTCAATCACTTTGGCAATCGCAATGACCATGTATTTACGCACGAAAATGCATCACCGGACTGTTACTGAATGTGTATTAAGTATTTTTTTTTTTTTTTTTCAGAGTAAAAATCTTCAGAAATTGAAAGCTCAGACATTATGAATTTTTCCAAAATTTGTAAACAAAAAATTAAAATATTTCGCTTCATTAACCATTTCCAGAATTCTTAATGTTAAAAGAGATGTTTGGAATTTTTTTATTCATTGGATGTTCTTCAATATGTTACCTTGATCATCATTTCAAATATTTCTATTAAAAATAGATTGCATTATCCGAATAAAGGCTACCCAAAATCAAATGTATCTCATGGCATATTAACCTTATTGCATGCTGTACCGGTTAACGATCTTCCTTAAACTAACACAAAATCACTGTGTATATGGAACAGGCGCTGGATTTACAACTAGAAAACAATCTTTACATGGAAGGTCATGTAAAGAAAGGTTAACATGTACACTCACCTGAAGATTTCAAACAAAGCAGCATACTAGTTAACCACTTTAACAATTGTTCTGACAGTTGCCTTAATGTTTCAAGATCTTCACCACAGTCTCGCAATTTCAGTGTTGCTGCTTCAATGCTTAGTTGATTAGGCCACATACGAATAAGCTTCCAAGGCTATGAAACAACAGATCTGAGGTATGTCTATACAATCTGATGAATTCTTGAAATTTAATATTGGAAAGACTTTATAAATTATTTACAATAGCTTTTCATTTTAAAAACAATTACAATCTAGATAATCTAGATAAATTGTAAATACATATATTGTTGTCTATTAAATGACTATTATGCATCAAGTCGGTAAAAAAAAACAACTATTTACAAGTTAATGTAGTACCAACCAATTCTGATAGATAGTAGAACATAAAATCTATTAAAATTCCACAGTATGATAAAGAACCAGATATGTTTAACCGCAATAACTAAAACACAAAAGTGATGAACAATATATTGCAGTAAATAGTAAGAAAAAAAAACAAGTCATTTTCGACTGGACTTGTACAACACATAACCTGTAACAATTGATTGGATCAAAGGCGACTTTAGAGTGAAGGACCATGAATAACAATGCAAGCCTATAATTTCCTTATGAATTCACATTCCAAAAAATTAGCTTACAGTTAATAACGAGGTCGATTGTGTTATATAACAACTGTCGGAAAAGAACTATTTGGGGAAAACCCAAATACTAAAATCGTAGCTTAAATAATTACAGGTTGTTCGAACAACTAAATTCTAGTAATTACATGATGTTCCTATAATTTAATATGGGACATATAGCCCAAATTAAAACAATATTGTTAACAAAAATTACTCTTAAGGGCTTATAACCATAGGTCATGTAATTTCGCAACAAGCAGAAAGGGTACAAACCCTAACACTTTGTGAATAAAATTCATGAGGAAATGGGGTAAACATTTAAGTTGGCACCTAGAAAACAAAAAGTAGAGAGAAATACCGCATTAGAGAGCCTCTTTTCATAACCAAAAACCTTGAGCACAACAGAAGTTGGGAGTAGGAACCCATTTGTTTTAGCCAAGCAAGCAAAACTTTGTTAGAAGAATCTTTCTGTTGCCATAAAAATTTAAAGATTGTAGTAGTGGTAAAAGAAAACCATTACCTGTAGAATATTTTCTCCAATATTTTCAAAGGAGAAGTAACCCAGAAATTGTTGAAAATGAGGAAATATCTATGTGTATCAAACCCTAGGGTAAAGAAAGGAAAAGGCTGTAATTTGAATCGTGAGCAGGAAAGCACAAATTTTCTTGCAAGGTGCAGGATTTCGACGGCCAACCTTGAAGACAAACCACAAACAGACTCCTCTTCCACACCAAAAAAATTTCTTAGGTATCAAATGGTTACGACCATTATCAAATGACTTCGGCCACCCTTGGAAAAAAATAGCTTTGCAAATGTAGAGGTCAGTGATTACCTCTACAATGTTGGGCCTATAGCTCAGTGGTAGAGCATTGAATAAGAAAATTTATGGCATAGTGAGGATTTGAAAAAAAAAAAATATGGCGCCTCCTGGAAGTAATCAACCTGTAACTTTACAACCAGTCAAGTTAAAAATTCCAACAAGTAAATTTCCAGCTACCCATAGGCCCTAAGCCCTAAGGATTAAACAACCTCTGATACCATATGTAACAACCCAATACAGATATCTAATTAACTTATTAACATTGAATTTAAACTATGAAGATTACTTATCTGGCCTTACCTGTGGTAGAAGTAGGCTTACCACAACAGGGTTTTGGGGACAACTCTCCTCCCAACCGTAGGCTCAATTGCGCAGGATTCTGCTACAACTGGCCACCCCCGAGCCCTCAATCAACGACTACTGTCAGTATTCCTAAGTCTTAGTATACCATTCTCCCAAGAGAATGAAAGATAGAACCTCGGAATGATGGAACCCCCCCCCATCCTCCTCACCATTCCTTAAATAGAACAAAACATTGGAAGGGGAACCACATGCACACCCTCCATGTGTCTGCATGCTACTTTTTTTTTACTTTCCTTTGATTTTTTTAGCTCTTTCCTTCTTTTTGATAATTTCCTTCTTTTATTAGAGTTTTAATATGGTTATTACTATTTTTACATTTTACATTATTTCATTTAATATCATTTTTATTTTTTATTTTGGTTATTACTATTTTTATTTTATTACCTTATTTCTTTAATATCTTTTTATTATTTTTATTTTATTTGATTATATGATTGTTATCATTTTTATTATTACTAATTATTTGTATTATTTTTATACTTATTATTATTATTATTTATTAAGTGTTTATTTATATATTATTATTATTTTTTTTAATATTAATATTTTTTTGTATTATTTTATTAGTTCTTATTATTTTATTTATTATTAAGGGAGGGATATTACATTTATTCTCTCTGGCTATCTACAATTTCTTCAATTATTTCCTCTTTTGACAGAGGGTTCAGTCTTTGCCTTTTTGCTCCAAGATCTCCTATGGGTCCCCTGATAGGTGTGGTGGTTTCTCTGTCTCTCTTTTTATTTCTTTCCTCATTTAGAGGAGTTTGCAATGCTGGAGTTTTTGCTACTTTAGTTTGGGTTGGATAAATTTGTACTTGACTATGCTCTTTGGACATTCCAGGTTGATTTGACATTAGGTTTCTCTATGGTCTCTATTTCTTTGCCTTTGGAAGTTCCTGTAGCTGGTATGTTGGTTTCCTATGGATGCTACTGAGAAGTTGTAGCAGATGATGTACAAATTTTTGATCTTTGAAGTAGCTTGAATGGTACCTATCCAAAAGAGTCTAGGTCAAGGGTCTTTTCAAGATCTCTCATAGCATTTTCCATTTTTTCTTCATCACTAATATCTTCTATTAGGGTCCCTTCTACCCATTCATCCAATTTTGTAAAATTCTCAATCTCGAGGATCATATGGTGGATATAGGGGGATAACCTGTTTTTTGTCCTTCTGTCACATACGAAACTGTTAGGGTCATATGGCACCTAGTAAAAACTTTTTCATAACTTAAGGCGGTCATCTAAAATCTTTTCAACTTTTTGCCATGCATCTCTAGAATTAATGACAAAAGGGCCTAGCTGGTTCTTTATTCTTAACTGGGCCTTCTTCTTTGTAGTACAAAAATGGACTAAATTTGCATTGATGATCTGTCTGAAATACTCTAGTGCAAATAATCTCATGGGCACATATTTTGGTAACTTGAAAGGGCAAAGTTCACACCCATACATTCTGATTTTTGTGTGGTTTTTGTACAGGTACCAGTCACCTACCCTATATTGCTTTAAGATCTGGAGAATTTTCTTCATGTCACCACTGATCCTAGGAGGGGAAGCTCCTATCAATAGAGAGGTTGCTCGATGTACAAATAAATCAATGAACTCATTATAAGTATAAGGGGACTCCAGGGTTTTATGAAATATTTAACTCCAAAAGATCACAGACCTTCGATTTCCTTTTGATTCCAATTTCCTAATGGGGAAAGCAAAGTTGTTTGGTTGATGATATAACAAAAGATGTATATTTGAAAACTCATTCTCTTTCCAAATTCATGAATTGATCATGGATTTTATTGACAATGAAAGTGGCATAGTCATATCTGATAGCAGGGGGTTGTCCTGGAGTGAAGATTGATAGTAACACTAGGGTAATATCATCAAAAAATTCACTGGAATTAAATCCCATGATCAGGGATATCATGTCAACAATGAGTATACCAGTTTCAGTGAAACAATTCTGTAGATATGGAGGTGAACCTTTGGGCTAGTAGTTTGGTAACATGAAGGCTTGAGCAATGCGGTTTATTTCTGATTGAGATAATTGAGGGGATTTTTCAAGTAGATATCCCAGGGAAAGAGGAGCAAGGGGCCGAGTGGAATAGAATTGTATCATTTCATTGATGGATTTAGTAGTTATGGGGAAAATGATAGTTTGGGATCGGTACATAACTGTTCTATGGACAGGGTTATAATTGGCACAAAAATGATGAATTATCTCTGGGAAAAAATGGACTGAGGGGAGGAAATACATGGGAAGGTTAGATTCCCATAGTCCAAAAATGTCAGACTTATTGAGATGACTATCTTTGATTTGGCAAAAGATTTTGAGATGGTTACTATCACCAAATAAATCTTTTATTTGAAAATCTTTGTCGACCAGGGGTAGATAATCTAAGTCTTTATGCAGTGCATTCATGGGTGCGACATTCAGGGCTATAGGGGCTTCCATATTTGGTTCTTGTGTTTTCAAAATGGGATTCAGGTTTTTTATAGGAAACCAGACTAAACAACAGTTTTGGGGTCTTTTTGTGGCATATATGGACTGTTTTTAACTTGAATTTGGCCTTTCCCGCTAAAATGCTCAGTAGAAAACCGAAATTGCAAGGTAAACAGGATAAATGCCTGTGTTAAAGAGGAAAATCGTACAATGGCAAGTTGGTTGACAAGCTGCAAGATCGTTGTTGTAGTATTTATGGTCGGGTGGCAGTTGGGAAACTGGAACAGTGGACTCGGTTGTTAATTTGGCATGGGAGCTCATGATGCAGAAAAGTACAATGAAAAAGACATTTTATCGTTTATTTAACGAATTTCAGGTTGGCAGGTCTTTTTACATTTATTGGGAGGATGAAATAAGTTGAATGTGAAGTCTTGTCGTTATTTGGAGGGTGGTAAGTGGTTTGTATCGCACCAATTTTGGATTCAAGTGGTATCGGGCAGAGGGTGAGCCATCACATCGGATGCGTGACGCATGGCAGGAGTACAGGGGCAAAACCGCCCGGGGATCGTGAGTTAAAGCGTGATCACTAGGGGGGCACGATATCGTCCTCAACCATCAGATGAAAGTGGATTGGTCGGATGGTGGATGGGCATGAGATATGGTGGGGATTTAATGCAGTGGGCCCAACATAATAAACAAAGTTTTAATCGTATCGGGGGAATTTTGATTGGTCCGGGGGATGGTTATTAATTAAGCCAAATGGTCAATTAATCCCATATTTTGGTGAAGTGGGGAAGGTTAATAATAAATTCCAGATAAATTTATTAATCCCTATTTAATAGTGTTTATGATTATATTTAACCGGGGCGGGGATACATAATATTTTGGGGATTTATATGTAATTACATAATACGGGAAGGGTTAAAATTTATTTGGAAGTTATATAATAATAGTTAATAGTTAACATAAAGTAAAATGAAAGCAAGCACTAAGTAAATGTTAAAGGTTTACAATAAACTTAGGCTAAAGTGGGAAAAGGAGTTTTCAAATGATATTATGTATTTTCTAAGTAAAATAGGTTTTTCACTTAGGTGAACTTTATGAGATAAAATGAATGAATAATGGATGATTTTGAGTACTTAGGCTTTTAGATCATTGGGCCGAGGGTCCAGTCCCTCTAGAAGTTAAAGAAATGCTCTGAGCCCCTTTGATTTTCAAAGACCTTAATACTTAGGGGAAATTAGTAAAATATTTTTAGGGAAAAATGTGAAGGGAAGTTAGTTATTTAACCTTGTCTTGCTTGAATTGCATCAAGCGAAATGTCTGCCTTGCACTTGTAATAAAAAGTGAAAATTAACACATTTAGAGACATAATTCATCACAAATAATTTTGCAACACCATCTACCTACCCTACCTACTTTAGCCTGACATTTTCTTCTTCTTTATTTGGGTGCACTGAGACTGGCAACCCCTTATGAAAACATCATTTTCTTTTACATGGCAAGCCTACCTAAGTCTGCACTTACTACATCCAAGGGCTCAGATTAAACTGTTGAGCTCCTTTTTATTTACTCTACCTATCTACTCATCTGCTAAGATTAAACCGTTTGGTCAGATTTTATTCTCTATTCTACAACATGAAATTGAAAAGTGAATGAGACAAGTTTAAATAGTTTGACTCTCCATAAATTGTGGAAAACGTTTAACAAGCTGTAGAGAATTACTTTTTCACAGAAAATGAAATAGTAGTACCATTTGGACTTGCACACTTTCCTGGTCTATTTTGTTTGGGGTTCATTTCTTTCACTTTCTTGACCATTTTATTCTTTTTACCCTTTGATTTTTCTTTTAGGGTATACACTCTTTACACTTTTTAAGTTTTTTGATTTTCTGACAATATGGAAAACCTTTGGAACAAGGAAATGTATGAACATATTACAGAGCTCATCAAGTCAATCATGAAATATGACAGCTATTGGTATAGGAGCACAACACTGGACTCACTTGGGGATGGATTTTCCTGGTAAAATGTCAAAAACAACAGGTCGGATGGCCTTCTAAATGATTATGACTATGCTTTGAAATCTCCTTCTGTTGTTTGCTTTATTGTATGTATGACAGTAACACTTGTAAAGATTAGGGCCTTCTCTTCGGGCTTCAACTCCAACAAGTTATTATCCAATCCAAACTGTGACATTATCAAGGATATAATATGTACATGTTAAACTAGAATATATCAAAAAGTTGGATCAAAGTAATGTTTTAGCATCCGACCATTAACTGGTCCTTCTTCTGCCTGTGTGCCTTCCAAATTCTTAAAAAAGTAAGTATTGTTCCCTTGTAAGGCCCGAATAATAAAAGGTCCCTTCAACAAGAAGTCAAGCTTCCCATGTTTTCCTTTGTCTTCTCTCTTGGAATCCCATCTCAAAACTCTCTCCAAGGTAGAAATCTTCTGCCTTGGTTCTCTTATCAAAGATTTTCTTAAGTTTCTCTTGTACTACTTGGGATCTTTGATACACTTCTTCTTTGGTCTGCTGCAAATGGATGGTTTGGTTAATTCTCCTTTGAATATCATTAGGCTCCACCTAAGCTTCTTGAAGTAGTTTCATTACAGGAATTCCTAAAGATGAAGGAAATACAACCTCCAAACTATAGACTAGTTCATAAATACTAGTTCCAATAGATTTCTTTGTGGTGAGCCTGTCTGCCCATAGTGCATTAGTAAGTTTCTTATGCCAATTTTTCTTGTTTTCTTCCAATAATTTCTTAATGATGTTAATTAGGCTTTTATTGGAAAACTCAGCTAGACCATTACCTTGGGGGTAATAGGCTGTGGAATGGCCTAAAGTGATATGATATTCTTTACAGAAACTTATCATTTTCTTGGTTTTGAAGGCGACAATATTATCAGTTATGATCTTTTAGGACAGCCAAATCTAGACAATATGTTGGTTTCTAAGAACCCTATGATGATTGTGTCATTGGCTTGTCTGTAAGGAATGACTTCTATCCACTTGGTGAAATAGTTTGTGGTAGTTAGAATCCATTTATGTTGGCTGGAAGAGGGAGGGTGGATTTCTCCAATGAAGTCCGGTCCCCATTGTTGGAAGGGATTTTTAGTGGAAATTGGTCTCAGGTGTAAGGGTAATAGTTTCCTCTTGCATTCAAAAATATGAAATTTGTGGCAAGCAATAATAAATTTCTTTACATCAGTGAAAAAGGTTGGCCAATAAAATCTAGCTCTGAGGATTTTGTGTGCAATTGATTTCCAGTAAAGGTGTCCACCATAGTATCCTACATGAAATTCTTTGAGAGACTTGTCAGCTTCTTCTTTTACTAAACAATTCAATAGAATACCTTCATGATTTTTCCAAAAAGAACATTATCTAAAATACAAAATCTTAAAGATTTCATCTTTAAAAACCTTTTCTTTGTTCTGGTAGCCCTGGAGGAGTTTGCAGGTTTAATAATACATAAATTATATCAGCATACCAAGGTGAATCTAAGAAGGCCTGGTTGATCTGTGGAGTCTCCATCTCCTCTTCATTATCCAGTTCATTAAATCCAGGGCTTGGCAATTTGTTTCAGTCATGAGTTTTTCTAATCCCTGTCCTTTTATAAGCTTTGTGGGTTTTATTTCAATATCATATTCCATTATAGTAGCAATCCATTTGCCTCGTTTGCCTTCAATTCCATCTTGGGTCAAGATGTCTTTGACAATAGCATTTGGCACATAGGCTATTACATGGGAGTACAATATATAGACTCTAAAATCTTTAATAGCTTTCACAAGTGAATAAGCTTGTTTTTCCATGATTTTGTACTTTAAAGGTGCATCCCTAAGTGCTTTACTAAAAAAGGCTATGGGTTTCTCACATCCTTGATCATATTTTTGTAGTAAAACAACAACAATGATGTGTTCTGATGCAAATGAAAATACTATGAAGTCTCTATCAAACTTTGGACTTGTCACGACCGGTATTCTAGTCAAAGCCATTTTAATATCTTCAAACGCTTGTTTGGCTTCTACTGTTCATTTAACCTTTGAATCATTTTTCAACAAATTAGTAAGCAGTCTAATTAATTCAGCTAAATTAGATAATAATCTTCTTAAAAAGTTAATCTTTCCTAGGAAAGCTTGAAGTTCTTTGACATTTCTAGGGTGGGGTATCTGCAAAATGGTTTCTACTCTAGCAGGATCAATTCTAATGCCATCTTTGGAGATGATATGGCCTAAGAGTTTTCCTTCTTCTAGATCAAACAAGGACTTCTTAGGATTTAGAGAAATTCCATATTGTTTGCATTTTAAGAATATTTGTTTCAGATAATCTAAATGTTGCTGATATGATTTAGAAAAAACAGTCAGGTCATATAGATATATGACCAAGAAATCATCAATTTATTTTGCAAAAGCTATGTCCATTACTCATTGAAAAGTTTCCCATACATTCTTGAGTCCAAATGGCATTTTAACATACTTAAATGTTTCTGATGGTGTTGTAAAAGCAATTTTTTCCTAGTCATCAGGATGAACCAGAATTTGGTTATAGCCTGAGAACCCATCCAAAAGTGAAATCCTAGAAGCACCTACCACCCTTTGTAAAATGTGATCCATCTTAGGTAAAGGATAATTGTCCTTCAAAGAAACCTTGTTTACATTTCTTAGATCAACACGTAGCCTAATTTCTCCAGTCTTTTTCCTTGTAGGTACTAAATTATAAACCCACTCTGAAAGTCTGATAGGAGCAATTATCCTTGCTTCATACATTCTTTTTATTTCATTTTCAATTAAGGGAAGTAGCATAGGGTTAATCCTTCTGAGCTTTTGTTTGAATGATTTTTTATTTTCCTTCAGAGGGATTGTATGTTGAATTAGAGAGGTATCATATGATTTCAGGTCTTCATAGCTCCAGGCAAATACATCTTGGAATTCTCTCATTAGTTCAACATATTTGAGTTTTTGATCAGGGGGCAAAGATTTGGATAATTTTACCATTTTCGAATTTTCTTCAGTTCCCAAGTTATAGTCTTCGATATCTGTTTTTAGAGGTTCCATCTTGGATTTCTTTGGGATATCATTAAAGTCAAAGAGATATTCCAAAGGAGTTAATCCTTTAGGCAATTGATTATCTTCCAAATTAATAACTTCATATTCTCCTTCAATAATTTCATCAATGTCCATTTCTTTGAGATCCTGCATTTCTTTATTGATAAATTTTGTTGGGTGGAGCATTTGAGTTGCACTTTTTGCTGAAATGTTTATTTCTATCTGATTTATTTGATCAAATTCACTAACTATATCTATATCTATATTAGTGTTGGAAATCTCTTCCTCTAGAGTTAAGAAATTGTTAATCTGAATATCATTGTCAAACATTTTCCAGTTCTTTACATTGTCAGGTATGGCTGGCCTGTGTCTAATCTCAGTTGTGAACTGATGATTGGGTTCAAATGGTAGTTTACAGGTGCTGGCAAACATTTCCAGGCTATGAGCGTGAAAATTATGTTTTCTTGGGATTTTAGCTAGCTGAGTTTCTAGAAATGTATTGAGAATCTCAATCACTATTCCTCTGTAAGATATTAATTTGGGATTGTTTGTGAGAAAATTCCCTTTTATCTGTTGAATGAAAAAAACAGAATCTCCTAAAACTGATACCCTAATTGCCCCTAAACTTTTGATTAGTTTAAGACATAGCAATAGAGCTTCGTATTCAGCCATATTATTAGTGAATTTAAAGTTTAATCTGTAGGCATGGCCTTCAGCATGAATATTTTCAATATTGTGCACCCAAATTCCTGCTCCTACTCCTAACTTGTTAACTGAACCATTAAATTCTATGTACCAAAGGATCTCATGTTCCTAGTTAGTATCAGGAGTCTCAGGGATTTGTTTAATAGGAATATCTATTTTTTTATTATCTCTTCTGGTTCTTTTTGAGTATCTGATGTATCATTGTTCTTAGAAATTTCTTGAATTTGAACACTAGACTTTTCATTTGTAATTTATTCTTGATCAACTGCTAAAACTTTTACTTCATTCAAAGGATCAATTTCAGCATTTTAGAGAATAAAATAATCCATATCAGAGTGAATGGAGTGGATAGGGAAATTTTGAGGTCTATCCTGGCTACTTACCACATATTTCATTAAAGTTTCTTTGTACAGTTTCTTAGGTTGACCAAATACTGAAATAGTAGCATAAGGCATGTCTAATTGTAGAGATCCTTGAAGGTTAGCACCCCAAGATCTAAACAATAACATACCATACTTTGGTGGAATATCAACTACTACTACGTCCATTAAGATAGTTTTGGCAGGATATTGGACTAGTGATACACATAAATCTTTGATTAATACTAGACATCTGACCCGACTTGAATCAAAAGAGAAAAGGTTTTCATACAGCCTGGTGATGAATAGGTCCAGTTTCTCCATCACATTTTTAAGCACTAAGTTATGAGAAGCACCAGAATCAAACATGGCATTATGAAGTATTTTATCATGTATGTTCAAACTTACATAGAAAGGAGGGATTCCTCCATCTACCGATTTTCCATTTACCTCTGGGCCAAAAATCAATTCAGGTTGATCATCAAAAACATTTACTAAATCTTCATTCATAAAAATTTGGAGTGATATACTGATTTGACTTCTGTAGTCATCATGTTTATCTAGTTCTTACAATGGAACTGCTATTTTTAATTTTCTTAATTCAGGCTCTAGATTAAGAGGTTTTCAGCCTGAGTTCTTGTATTTCGGACAATTGGATTCTCTTTTTTTGTTGTATTTTCTATATTTCTCTCATTTTCAGGAGTGGGGTTATGGGTTGAAGTTATTTCCAAATCAACTTCTGGAGTTTCTTTTATGTTTCCTTTGGGAGGAATAGAAATATAAGACTGTCTGTTATGTGGTTGATTATCAAATACGTCCTCAAATATTGGGTTATTTGGGTTAGTATCTATTCTGGAAAGAATATGTACAGGGGTAGTATTTCTCTTACCTTTGCTGGGTTGTTTGGTATCTTTCTGTCTATTGGTTTCAGGAACATCTATTCTTCTGCTTCTTAGATTGTATTCCTTGTGGAATTCATAAATTGTTGTATCATATCCCTCCCTGAAGTCAAATGATTCACCTGGCTGAGTTTGAAATTGTTTAAGCATGTGAGCTTCTTGTTCTTCTTGGGTCAAGAAAACTTGTTGTTCATTGTTGAGTCTCATCAAATTAGTTTGATTTTCTTCTATTGATTCATCAGAAGTTGAGGCTTCAACATAATTTTCCTAGAATGGGGGCCTAATATTTTGGTCAGGCCTAGTCTTTCTAGTATTAGGATTTTGGTTCTTCCTGAAATTTGGATTTCTACCAGTATTGCTTGGTTGACCCTCCCAAGGAGATTTTCTCTCGATTGTTTATACTCTATCACCAAGCCTATCCATTCCTTTAATAATAGCATCTAATTTCTGTTCAAATGCAGAAGGTTCCTCTTTAAAAGGCATCCTCCTTTCAACTCTAGCTCTAGCTCGTTTAGGTATCATGTCAGCTTCAACACTGAGAGCTATACTTTGCGTCTCTTCTAAAGTTCAAAGAGCTCTTTCCTTAAGTTGATATGCCATATTAGAATCAAATCCATCAGGGAATTTGATTAATGCTAAATCTGGAGGAGGTCTAATATTTTGAGGGATAGCCTGGTAAACATTATTTAACCTAGTACAGTAATCTTGGACAGTTTCTTGGAGGCTTCTTTTCAGGCTTTCATATTCTAATAAAATGTGGAGAGGATCTTTCTTATTTTCCCATATATTCAAGAATGTCTAATATAGAGCTTGCAAGTCATTGATATTATTTGCAGGAAGGGCTCTGAACCAAGTTTTAACATCTCCAATTAAACCTTGTACAAATACTCTCATTCTAACATCATTAGCATCAACTTCATATATTTCAAAATAATCAGTCATTTTTTTGGTATGATGTTGAGCTATGTAAGTGCCAGAGCCATCAAATGGGGTAATCTTTCTCTAATAGTTTTGGGGCATAACACCCAAGTTGGCAGGTATGTTCAGGGGAGTGTGTCTGTTTGCCATGGTTACAGGAATAGACGTGACAACTGGTGTGGTAGGTATGACAATGGGAATGTGAGTTGTAGATGGAGGGGCGGAAGGTATAGCTTGAGTTTGGGAAATCTGAGGTGTTGATGATGAAGTCAAAGAGGCTGTAGTGATCAGAGAAAGGTTTGGCGTTCCTTCAGAGGTAAGCTCTGACTGAAGGGAGTTATGCAAATTTCTTTCAAGGTGTGAAGTGACAACTTCAAGTTGCAAATCTTCAATAAATACAGGATCATGAACTGCATGGGCTAACCTTGACTCTAAAAAGGTTACAAATAAAGAGGTCTGAAACTACTCATCAAAAGTTTCATCCTCAAGGTAAATCTACTTCATAGGACAAGATCGTGATCTGTATAGAGGCCGAGAACTACCAGAAATATCTTAGCTCTCTTGTTTCTTAAGAATCCTAGGAATCAAATTAGAGTTTTTGAACATAGGTGGTGGATTTGGATTTGGATTAGATCTGGTATAACGAATCCTTTCTGAAGCCAGGTTTCTAGGTATATTTTTTTTGAGTTTTTTTTTATAAATGGGTATGACAATACAACTTTAACAATTTCTTTAAGAAGCTTTTACATATGGGTTTTGAACTTTCTCAAAGACTTTATTTGACAAGAGGAACTGATTAAGTATTTGAAACCAAATGTCCAATCTATAAGCTAGATCGGAGATAGACTGAAGTAGCATTCATTTACTTCTGCAATTGCAAAGCAAAAGCATTTCAAAGGCTACCTGGATAGCTTTAGGCTTCGTCTGTATCTTATAAAGTAAACAATAGTAACAAAAAAATTATCCTGGTCTGCGAAACCAAAGATTCTGAGTTCGATCCCCAGTGGTGTCGCCACTGTGTTATCACTCATGTTTTCCCTAAAGTTGTAAGAAAGGGAAAGGAGGCCGAGGTAACCACAAACCAATATTTTAGATACAGAATCTAACCAATCTGTATCCGGAGGAGGCTATCTCTTTATGTTTTAGCTTTGTTTTTTAAGGATATTAGGCTAGTTATGAAGTTTGGGAGTTTTGTTTGAGATTGGGTGGTGAGATTCAATAGTAGACGGGAATGACTGGCTAGTTTAGGCCATTGGGCCAATGGAGTCAAGTAAGATGGCTTAACTGGACTTGGTTTCTTAACAAAGGATGGTTTCAGAAGGAAATATGGTCAAACAGGGAACAAATAAAGACTTGGAATAAATGGAATGTTTTCAAAATAGGTGAAGGGAAGTTAAGAATCCTTCAATCTATTTGAAGAGGGAACATGAATGATTCTAATAAAGAAAAGTTAAGTATTATTTAATAAATAATTAAAGTGGCAGAATTAGAAAGCAGGAGCAATTAAGATTTCACTATTTATTCTAATTTAGAAGAAAACATAAAAAATGATAACTTTGAAGACAGAGTGCAATCAAGCATATTCTGAATTACTCTTTTTTGTTTATAATTTAGATATGAAACAAAGATGATATAAGAAATAAGGAAAAATTTAAAACATAAGGTATAGAGGAATTATTGATCCAGTGTTTGATTCAAGAAATCTCTAAAAAGTCCTTTGCCTCAATTCTTTATCCAGCAAGCTACCCAAAAATTTGATCCATTCAGAACTTTCTTCCAAAAACCAGTATTACAACAATGTATATGAATCCACCCTCAATACTCCAATTGAGGGAATATTTATACAAAATATTTTACACAAAATATCTCATAATAGAGTGAGATATATTCTAGTGATGAAAAATCATTTTTACAGGAAAATAGAGAGAAATAGTCTCAAAGATAGGAGGAAAGGAAAATAATGTTATGTTGTTCCTATTTGTGGTGAGTGTGCTAGAGGCAGGCCCTTTTATTTGGCTTGTCGTTTTCTTCTTCAGTAAATTTGTGCTGGATGTCCTATTTTGACTAATACTCTTTACCTATTATGATACGATTTAACCTATTTGATCCTTGTTCGCCTTTATTTATCTTACCATGGTAAATAGCCCAAAATTTACATTTACCCACAAAGAAACTTACAAAATTTTTAACATGTCTTCCCACCATTTTTCCTCTGGAAATTTGTGCTTGTGAAGTTTCATTAGAGTTTCATCAGTCTCTGTATATCTGAAAAAGTTAGGTTGGATGGTGAATAAGTGCTTTACCTCATGTTCAATATAAAATAAGTTCTCTAAGCTTTCATAGAGAACTCGGCCTATGGGGAGTGCTTTCACTCCCGATGCACTTGTTGATGAGCTAGCTTGATTGCCAGCATACTTAGTCAATTTATCTACATAATTAATATGTTTCATAAATTTTTCATCAATGATCAAAGGACTTGGTAGCCCTTTACCCTGCAAAACTATGAACTTCTCCATAAAAGAATTGATTTCCACTTACATGTCCTGGCACCTTCTCTCTAAGTTCTGCATCAAAGTTCTCTTGGTTAGAACCCTTTTGATTTCCAAAATGGTGTCTGTCCTGTCAGAGATGCCAAGTTCTTCCAATTTCTCTCTATTTCTATCGTTCAAAAAACGTATAAGTTTGTTGTCTTCATCTGGCATTTTACCCAATTTTGCTCTTGTCTACTGATTCAGAACACATGGCATAGTGACCCCTAATGCAGATTGTAGGTTGCAGTAAAAATGGATTTTCTATTGCCTCAATGGGCCTAGGAATCCTCGAATAGTGAATGGTGGGATATATGGGAAATCTTAGAGGTGGGTGCTCTCCATCAGGCCTAGGAATCGTGGGATGGGAAATATGGTAAAGCCTACAGTATGGAGCCTTGATTGGGCCTAGGAAACCTAGGATGGGATATAAATCCTAGAAACTGGTGCCTTGGTTATGGCCTAGTGATTTGTGAATCACACTATGGATTGTAGTAAATCCTAGAGACTAGGACGCAGGCAAATTCCTCACAATGAAGGTGGAGAGACATTGGTGGCATGCATGCTTTTTCTCGCCTAGTGATCCAGTGAGGATTGAGATAAAGCATGGTTCTATGGATGAGAGTGAGATGGTGTGACCTCGGGAAGCCCTGGTTGAGTTTTGGTTATGAGTCCAACATTCACAGTTGGAATATGGCATGGGGGTGATTGGCTAGAAGAAATATCTAGTTCAACCAATAAATGGTCGAGTCATTTGGGGAAGTCGCATATCTAGTTGGATTTTGTATCCATTAATAAGAGTGTGTTTCCTTGGTATTTTATGAGAAAATGTATTGGTTCATATGTGGCATTTAGGGTTGATGCATCCCTATTATTTCTATTGTTTATATGTTGGTCATGGGTATCTTTTATGACAATAATGATTTATGGATTTCATCATGTTTTGATTTGTAAATGAATGAACAATGAATATATGACCTAATAGAGGATAATTCAACTAATGTGACAAAGCATCAATGCTTATTAACAATTCTCAGATAAGTATGAGACCCCTATGCTCAGATCTCTTGTTATGACCTGTAGAATTCATATTCGTGACATGTTTGGTGAAATGTTCGTCATGGCTTGTAGGGGCCCATTCAAGTCTTTGTTCAAATATTTGGATTTTCATTATTGTCTTGATGTTACTTTTCATTCTTGAAGGTTTCATGGAGTTCTAGGTAGTGGCCTCAGTCCTGACCCTAAAAAGGTGGCACATAATCTAGGGTTGCAGGCTCAAAACTAGCTAAAAATGACCCAAGTTGCTTTCATGCCCATGTTTTGAGAGTGACTGAAGAGCCTTCGTTGCATGGATGCCCATGCCATGGGAGCAATTGCAGATCTAGGGCAGTGAAGTGTCAAGTTGTCTTAAGGTTTGATCACCTGGAAGGGTTGATTGTCTCTTGTAGGTTCTATGACATGTGTGGAAGGCTAGATTGGTTGTGTTGTGTTGGTTCCACTTCCTTAACTGTACATGGGGATTTGAACCAGATTTAGTAGCCTCTCATCACATGTCTACCCTAGCGGACTGGTAACTCGGTTAAATGGGGGAGGGTGTTACATTATTATACCCAAATGAGTATGATGTTTGTTTTTTAAAGTTGAAAGAGTAAGGGCTATGTATTGTTTTCCCCTTTTGAAGAGCCAAGGGTCGTCTTTCCTTTTAAGATGCACAATATTAGATTAATTGTTTCTACAATAATGTATCACTAACTTTATTATGATATATGAATAAATTTATTATATTATGTAAATGTAGAGTTTGTTATATGGGATTGTGATATTCTTATTTCCATACTTTGTAAATTCTCTAAATTCGAACCAATACTACATGCTATAGTTTTGCAACATTTGGAATTTACATTATAAGTAACAAAGATGTAATTTACATTATCAATTTCCTTTTAGTTTTTATACCTTAGTTTTTCATGAATATATCTCTTTATTTTTAAATAGGACTTGCATAATTTTTAATTTAATTGTTAAGATGAATAGTAGGGATTTATTTGAGTGGAATGGTAGTCTACAACCGACTATGGAGGAGGTACATCAAGTAAAAATGTAAACACCTAAACTAGAAACATAAATGTAATGTTAACATTTAACATTTAACATTTAACATTTTATTTTAAAATAAATCTAATTATTATTATGTAAAATACAATATAAATTTAAAATATAAATAGGTTCATGAACACTCAAAAAAGAGGTATCATCAATAAATAAAAAATAAAAAATAAAAACTAGAAGTATGGTAGATAGATAAGGCTTTTTTTATATTTACACCATAAGTATGGTAAATAAACAAAAATATAAAAAACTAGAGGTATGTTAAATAATTAAAACATCTTTTTATATTTACTCCATAAACCTATTTATATTTACAAAAACTAAAAAAATATGTTTATTTAGGTGAAGCCTATGGGCCAAATACCATGGGACAAATAATTATTAATACCATATGCCAAATACCATATTTATAAAATAGGTATGGTAAATAAATAAAAATATATCAAATAGGATTAGAAATCAACAACTAATTATATACCAAGCCTATCGACCAAAAATCATGGTAAATAAAAGGGATATGATAAATAAATATAAATATAAATAAACTATAGGTATGGTGAACAAACAAAAGCTCTTTTTATGTTACTCCATAAATCTCTTTATACTTAATAACACTCAAAAAAAAGAGGTTTATTTAGGTGAAGCCTATGGGCCAAATTATTATTAGTAGATGCAAAAACTATTATTAACCAATATTAATATCAAATTATTATTATTATTAAATCTAATTTTATATTAATATATTATAATATTATATTATTAATTAACTTTGGATTAATACAATATTAATTTGTTATATTAGAATATATATTAATATATCATGATGTATATTAACTCTAGATATATAGGAGGGAAGAACAAAGACATGGAGTGATAAAGTTTGAGAGATAGAAGGAGTGACAAGGGAGAGATGGAGATAAAATGAAAGAGAGGGTAGAGGAGGAATGAAGAGAGAGAGAGAGGGACAAGAGTGAGAGAGGTATAGAAGGGTAAGAAAGGGAGAGGGAGATACAAAGATGGAATGGGTAGAGAGTGAAGGAGAGAGAGAGGGATATAGTGAGAGGATTGGAGGGCAGAGAAAGAGAAAGATGGGGAAATATAGAGGAAGGTAGGAGAGAAAGGGAGAGAGGAAGGATGAGAGAGATGACTTGCGAGAGAGGAGGAGAGAGGGATGGATATACAGATGGATATGGAGGGGGATAGAGGGAGGGAAGAAGAAATACATAGAGAGTGAGAAGTGGAGAGAGGGAGGGATGGGAGAAGAAATACATAGAGAGTAAGAAGTGGGGAGAAAGGGAGTGAAAAGTAAAAGATGGAGAGACAGTATGTATGTTTAGGGGTGAGATAAGGAGACAAAGAATGAGAGATAGAGATAAGGGGGGAGAAGGGGAGAGAAGGAGGGATATAGTAACATAGTTGGAGAGAGAGAGAGAGAGAGAGAGATGGGGGAAGAGAGAGGATTGGAGGGGAGAGAGAAAGACGGATGTGGCAAGAGAGGATTGGAGGGAAGAGAGAGAGACAAAGAGAGTAATAATGAGACACATGTCTTGAGAGAGAGGATTGTATGGTAAAGAGAGAGACAGAGAGAGAGAGAGAGAGATCGAGGAAGAGAGAGGGAGGTAGGACAGAAAGGGAGAGAGAGGAAGTACGAGAGAGAAGACTTGAGAGAGAGGAGAGAGGAATGCAGAGAGGAGGAGAGAGGGAGGGATAGGGAGATGGAGTTGGAGGGGGAGAGAGGGAGGGAAGAATAAATACATATAGAGTGATAAGTGGATAGAGAGAGGGAGTGACAAGGGAGAGATGGAGAGAGATTGAGTATGTTTGGGGGTGGGATAAAGAGACAAGGAAGGAGAGATGGAGAGAATAAGGGTGAGGAGGAGAGAGAGAGAG
>APFE030611124.1:0-50111 GCA_000404065.3 Pinus taeda | reverse complement strand
AGACATGTTGCTTCCTCACCACAACTTACATATCAGAAAGGCCCGAGGGCCTTGTTTGCAGCAGCTTGGCGAGTACTTTCTCCACAGCAGGTGGAAGGGGTCTCGCCATCATCATTTACAGGTCAGCGAGTGTTATCTCCACACCAGGTGGAAGGGGCCTCACGTTCTCCATCAGCAGTACGGGAGGGCAAACAGCCCATGGTAGAGAAGGAGAGAGCCGGTGACACACAGGTTGACATCATTGATCTTGATGCTTGCTCCCCCACTTCAGATTTGCATGAGATCATCCGACAGAGAGAGGCGGAAAACCGCTTGTTACAGCAGAAGCTCAACATGGCCCAATGGACAATAAACTATCTTGAGTAGCGCAACAAGCAACTTGAGGATGAGAAAGAGTTGGATGAGCTGTGGAGGATTCGAAGTGATCGAGTCATCAACCGTAGGAGGCCCGGTGACTTGCTGCCCAAGGAGAGGGAATCCATGCTTATCCGGGTGAATACACACTTAGAGAGGTTGTTGGCAAAGGCAAACCAAGAAAAGAAGCTACTAAAGAACATGAAGAATCATTATTGGGCAAGGATGCATGTTTGTAAGGCAAGGATGAAGATTCTTCAAAGGAGGTTGACCGAGGCTCTCAAAGGGAGGAAGAAGACCAACCCACTCCGTATCTTGGCTGAGACCTCTCTCACTCACCATGATACTCCTTAGCCTCCTCCTAGCAGCAAACCCAAGAAATTTTGAGAGTTTTGAGGCATTTTTGGTATTTTTGGAAATTTTACAGGTTTTGGCCATTTGAGTGGTCTCACCCCGTGCGCGACCAGTCATGGGGACAGCTCAGAACGGGGAAAACTCTACTTTTTTGGAATTTTCATGCAAAAATACACTTGCCTATGGATGAGTTTCAGATTTTATGAAGATTTGGGCTCCCAAAAGCTCAAAATACATGCAAATTTTGACTTTTTGCCCCTTTTTTGAGTTGCAGAAAGCTACCTTGGGAGAAATGACTTTTGAGGGGTCAAATCAACTCCAAATTCAGAAATTCCAGTGGGGTTGGAAAGTAGACTCACAGATCCTTTCCAATGAGCTATCTTGCACCTGATTGGGACACCGGGAAGGCCCTCAAACAGAGCTGTCAATGCGCGCGACCAGTCAAAGTGAGGGGCGCGACCACTCATGGAAATTTCACTGTTTTGACCAGTTCGGCCAGCAAAACACTGTTTTTACTTTGGTTGACTTTTGAGGCATGTAAATGATGGATTTTTGTGTAATTTTCATGGCACTTAGATACTTTTACTCTCCTTGAACACTTCTAGAAGTTTCCTTGATGTAAATGGTAAATATTTAATGCATGGATAGGTTTCCTAAGTTTTAGAGGCAAGTTGTTTTGACTGCCTATTATCTAGTGATTAGTTTAGAATTAGTTGAAACAGCTCCTAGGAAGCTGAGCTCGACCCCTAGAGGTGGGGAAAGGAGTTAGATCTTCTATATTATGCCTTCTCTTACTCATTTTCATGGTTGGACTCTTGAGGGAGAAGCTCTATTGTATATTTTACTTGTATCTCTGCAATTTGAGGAAAAGGAAGGCCAGGGTTTTGCAGACATCATTGTGGATTCTTGTGGATTATTGTACTGATGGTGTGTTTCCTACTTGTCATTGTAAGTGTGTTATGTGTTCCATCTCTTATTCTATTGCTGCTAATTAAACAAAAGAAGTGATAAAGTTTGAATTCATGCATGCCATGCTCAGCTTTCAATTTTGTTTAATATTTATGTTTTCCACTGTCTAGAGAGGATTCAAAGTCATTGTTTGCCCTCTTTAGCCTCTCTTCTTTCCTCCTTGATCATCCATCCCAGCTAAAGGCATCAGCACAAACTCCTACCTTGCCCCAAAGACCCACCTGCAAAAACTGAGTTCAATCCCCGCACCCTAAATTGCACTCCCTCCAATTGCCACCAAAAACCCCAAAAACTTTAAATCAACCCTCCGTATCAGTTTACTAGCCTAATATCTGTGTTACCGTGATTGGTCATCTCTTCCCATTGAAAATTTAATGAGATTGACCGGAGAGAGCCTTCTCATACCCCGTAGGGCTAGCTACGAGGTGAAATGGTTTGATGTAGGCTTGAGATTTGTCTATCTCAGCCTAGGTGAAATTTCAAGTGCTAACAAACTACTCTATGACTATTACATTCAACTATCGACACTTGAACTTCCAGTTGACAAGATGTTACATACAATCTACACATGTACCCATGTGAGACAAAATATGCTTGAGAAAGCCATGCAAGAAATCACTAACACTAGGATAGTTGTGGTAAGACCAACTCTTTGACATCCCTTTGATGATTAATGGTGGTGAACTGATGCCAATCTTGGTTGTGCATGATGGTATCTGTGCGCTCAATGGTGACATCCCGCTAAAAGTGAACTCTTTCCTTTGTTGAATTCGGGTACACTGACATGGATCCTCTTGTCCAACTTGTTTGATAACATGCGCATCATCATCTTGAGTGTAGCTAGACTAACAACACACCGATGCATAACGTCTGCGCTGATATCCAAGTGTGTGTTGGTGACCATGCACATCAACTTGTCAAAATACATGTTCAACTCTAGTCGGACTTGCTTCTTGTTTTCTCCTTAGTGAGTGCGCCAAATGAGTGGGATCACATGCATGAGCAGAATGACATCCATGCTCTTGAATACCCTTGCATGCGATCAACAACACTACTCACCTTTTTTCTCCATGTTTCTTGCTGAATGGATCTATAACTTGTACGGGCATAGTTTCATCAGCCTGTGCATGTTGTGCCTCCTGTTATACCTATTCCTATTGCAACTCCTTGTCTCATATATACAACTCATGTTCTTCCCTTGTGCAATCCTCTTGTCACATTGTTTTCTCATAGCTTTAGTCTCTAAAGTTGCTTTCATCATAAGTGGATTTGCTTGAACTTGCAACTTTCGTCCGCCTCTACGCTGTCAACAACCTTCCTCTTGCATGTCTCGCATGCAGGTGTGCTACCTTCTTCTATTATTGATGGTGCTACTCTCTTTGATTCCATTGCCATTTCATCTTGTTATGCTTGTCCATGAACAACTTGATTTCTTCATAGATATGAAAATTCATAGACACTTGATCAACTGCATCCCCAGTTGTGTTGTGAATGATGTCATCAACTCTGCTCTCCTGGAAGGCATTGTACCTATGATGTTGAGGGGAATATGAAAACCTGTGATACCTGGAGACATAGCAACACTCTTGACAAGAAATCTGTTAATCGAAAACCAAAAAAACTCAAAGGATTGAAATGCAACATACCTATGTGATTGTTTGTGAACACTGCACAATTTTCACTAGGAGGCTGGGAGATTGACTACCAGAACTGCTCAAGGCATAGTTCGGGCTATAGGGAGGCTGACTAACTACTGGAATTGCACAATGCATAGTCCATCTTGGCCTGCTGAGGATTGAAACTGCACAATGTGCAATTTCAGTCAACAGTGACATGCAAACCAGCAAATTGCATTTTGCAGTTTCTTGGGAGAGCAAGGCACTACCTTTTATAGCTCCAAATCTCACTATTATGGTTTGTGATGCTATACTCATGGCCTAGGGCAACCCCTCCTTCTAGACCTGGTCCAAAATTTAAAAAGCAGTGTTTTACCCCTTATACGCAACATTGCCCTTAGTTAAACGCGTGTATACGTGGGTAGGAATATACCCAACCCTGTATATGTATTAAAACACTTAAAAAAATATAAAACTCCTTAATTTCGGGCAGAGATCGTGGGTTTTACCTGTTGATCACCTGTTAGTGCCCGTGGCCCAACTGTTCCCAACCAACTCCCAACTAAAAAACTACTTTGGGAGAGGTATAAAAAGACCTCAAAGGGAAGGCCTAAGGGAAGAGAGAAGAGAGAGAAAGGTTATTATACTGAGATTTTTCCCTTGACGAGGTCTGAAGACCCTTGTGCCTTCTGCACTTCCCCCATTTGTATAGGAAACCCTTGTTTCTTTGTGTGTTGATGTTCATCCACTACTTATGACATCATGGAGTAAGTCATGGAAAGAGTTTGCTAAAGGCTTGAGGCTGGACGGATCTGGAAGGAAGTTTTGCTTGGAGCTTGCAAAAGGTTACTCAGGTGAAAATATTCCTTTTATGCATTTTATTTGTCTATAATAAAAGAAACATGTCTTGGTTCTTGATATAAATCCTCTTTATGTTTATGATATTCATGTTGGAATTCATATGTGAATGGTTGTTTAAAGTTCATAACTAACTACCTTTCTTTATAACATGAAGATGATTTTTTTATAAGTCTTTGTCCATATACTGCTGTGTTCCTTGGAATTGGTTGTTTTGCAGGACAAAGGAGCGAAAGGAACTTGAAGAAGGGTTTGGACCCTAAAGGACCTTCTCAAATGTAGGACCTAAGGTACGCCCCTTTTACTATAGAATTTTCTTATAATAGCATAATGGCTGTGTGAATGTGTGTTCCTCTTTATAGACAACTTTCAGTCTACTAGGGTTTCAACCCAAAAGCCCTAGGGGAACATTTCCCTCAACAGAATTGGCGACTCCACTAGGGAAAACACTCTTGTTGTTCCTAGTTTGGGTGTTTTTCAAGCCAATCAGGGCTCAGTTGCCTGTTTGCTTTCTGTCGCTGTGTGGTCTATTCTTGAATTCTAAGTTTTGCCAGTTTATTCAGTTTCTTTTTTATTTTTCTTGAAATCTTTTATATACGCTATTTTTCTTAGTTACAGAAGCATATATATGCAAGTTTCCTTAAGTTAACCTGCGTATACGCAGGTTTCCTTAGGATCAGTCACATATACATGCAATCTGTACATAAGTACAGTCGCGTATATCTTGCAATTTTCAAGATTTGTAAATCTTTTTGTCTCTGAAGGTCTGTCTGGTGGTTTGATTTAGTCTGAAACAGTCATTTTCCAGTATCAACTATTTGTTTTACATCAAGCATCCTACTCCAAATTCTCTCTGATTGTAAGGGGTATTGGTCTTGTTTTTGTTGTTGCAAGCGTCATCGTTTTTTGCTAAAGCACGCAAGATTTCTTGCTGGAATCTTGGTTGCTCTAATTTATCAGGGCAGAAAGATTGGTCTCAATCTTTGTGTTGAATCTTGCTTTTGGTGACTTTTTGTTTGCTTGACAAAACCGATTTTTGTGACCATCCACTTCTTTGTTTCATGAAAGTTGTTGATTGATACTTTCTTGAAATTTGTCTTTTTAATCTTTTTGGTCCTTGTTGCCAAAGCTTTCATTACTGCTTTTGATTGTTAAGGGCATATTTAAATATATTTATGTTTGTTGAGTTTTCATCCATTGTGTGGTGTCAACTTGCAAAAGTGTTTGTTGCCTATTTTTCAATCACAAAGTTTCAGTCCTGTTGAGAGCATTTTTAAAAAGACTCTTTTGTTGTTGCTTTGAAGAAAACTTTTTGAAAAACTTCGTTTTTCTTTCTTGAACTTGGTTTTCATTTGGTTTCCTTTTAGTGAATGAAAGTGCTTTATGCTTGTCTTGAGACTTGTTTTTAGTGTTTAAATGGTAGCATCTCATATTCCATCTAGACATTTTAAGTGGCAAAATAAAAATTGATAAGCAAACAACTTTCATTTCTTGTTTTTAGAGTTGTTTTGAATCTTGTATCAGCATATATTTGTTGCATTAGGATAGATTTGCATATCTTTTTAGGCATACATAGCTTTGTTAACTTTTGTGAGTGTGAAGCGTGAATTAACGAAAAGAAAAGAAAAATTTGTTTTATTAGAAGTTTCTTTGAACCCTGTAGAAATTGCTCTTCATCGAAAAACGAAAACAAGTGCATGTGCATATAGTTAGGTTTTTATTAATTTCTTTTGCGTCAAAAAAACACCACTAGTTTCACTTCTGTTATCCCGTGACTTAAAGAACAACCTATTTTAAAATCAAGCGCTAACTAAAATTCACTAAATTTTTTTCTTTAAGTTACATACACCAACAAGTTTTAGGATTTTAGGGCCTTGGATTAGGCGAGTGGAGATTTAACTCTCCAAGGCCATTTCAACGTCAAACATAGGAGTCTGAATAACGAGTGAAAATCCAATAGCGTTAGGAAGACCAGGAAAGCTCCGGATCTGGAAGTTAAGCACGATGGTCTGTGAAGACAGGGAAGAGAGATACCCCCTCTCCTACTTGTTCGAACTTACCTCACGACTGTTCCGCCTAGCTTCTGCGATGAGTTGGTATCCGTAGTTGCTACTCCTAGGGATCTGCATAGGTGGCTGCGGAGGGGAATCCCGTGGCACCTGAGGTCGACGTTGCATCACTCTCGACAGTACTACTGGAGGGCACCCTTGTGAAGCTTGGGGGCTTGCACCGGTGCAAGCTGTTGTTAGGAGGTCAACGTAACTTCCTCTGTTACCTTCGCTGATAGGACTGGGCCCTCATCATCCCAGACTATCTTCGGAATGCCCCTTAATTCACTTTCTCGTATTTTGGTGTCTGGTCCTAATCACCCGGAGCAGAAATACTTGGAATTTGTTTGACTGGCTGTTATCTTTAGGGACTTTATAGTGTGTGCTCTGTGCTCTTAGTTGGCATAGCTTTCAATTTTTTGAGTCTTTAGTTCGATCTTAACAAGAAATTCAAAGTGGCTGACCGATCACCTAGACGGTCTCGAAGACTTTGTGGTCTTTCACCACCAAGCTTAGAGACTTCTCCTAGAAGGCACAGAGGTAATTCTACTGGTGGGTTTCATCCCACGGCAGTTGACACATCGGGGACTGATCCTCCTCTCGGGGGCATTAGTATTCAGGCAAGGCCTGGCACTTCCACGGAACAAGAGAGGAACACTCTAGTTCTTTCTCGAGTTCACTTACAGGTGGAGAATAACATAGAGGTAGAAGAACTCTCAGAGTCGTTAGCGGCTCTGAATTCTCCCCTACCATCTAGTCATCCAGACGTATTACAATATGTTGGGACTCCGACACATAGACTGTCAAGTCTAGGTTACTCTATGCGCTTACCATTGATGACCACTACTGGAAGCATGGATTCTACAAGTGCTACGACTGTGCAGACTCCAATATCTGTACAAGGGGGAGGAACTATTTCCATCCCCTCCACTTCTTTATTCAGATCTTTTGCTTGCACGTCTTTATTTGGGTCTACCTCCATTCCTTCCATGAGTGGAAATTCCCAAACCAATTCTTTTGGTTCTAGATTCTTCCCATTTGGTGCCCATTTACAAGGTATTCCTTCAGTTCCGTTTGGTGTCGCCACGTCCATTATGTGTGATCGGCTTCATTCCAGGGTTTTCCTTTCGGAAGTGGTCATATACCACATTCCAACCCGACGATAGGATCCATGCCTTTTTCTTCTATAGGACAAAGCAGCAACCCTTTCCAAGGTTGGACTAACCCTGGGGTTAGTGGCGTGGGAACTGGGAATCCGTTTTTCGGCCAACATGGGAATAGGCCGTACACCACAGTTAGTTCATTTCAAAGTATTCCTCCCTTAGCTTCGGCTTGGAATCCGTATTAGGGGTTATCAACTCCTTATAATCCTTTAGGAGGAAACTTTGCTGGTTCTGGTGGATATGCGGCTAGAGTTGGTCAAACTCAAAATTTTGCTGGATCACAAGGCTTGCCTTTTGGTTCAACCGGTTCTACTGGTTACTTCGGGCAGCTTGGTGCCTTCCAAAATCCAGGTCAATATTTTCAGAGCTTTGGGAGTGCCACCCAGTCTGGGTGGAATCCCCAAGGTTCTCCTAGGCTTTCGTTTCTGGCAACATTGAACTTGCCATATCTCACTAAGTTAAAAAACGATCCAATCAAGTACAATCTAGCCTGGCCTCCGGTCCCAACCAAACTCCCTTCGGACATTCCAAAATTCAAAGGGAAGAGTGGTGAGGACCCAGGCGACCATGTAACCACATTCCTTTTGTGGTGCTCATCTAACTCCCTTATCGACGATTCGATTAGGTTGAGATTCTTTCAACGCACCTTGATTGGTGATGCAGCCACATGGTATATAGAGTTTCCAGGGGGTAGCTTTACATATTTCGCTAACTTAGCCAATATTTTCTTAAATCATTTTCAGTTGCTTGTCTGTTATGATGTCGGAACCGAACTACTGGCCACTTTTCTTTAGGATAAGGCAACTCACATTTCTAACCATATTCAGGAATGGAGACAGAGAAAGAGGCTCATTAAAGCCGAAATCCCTCCAGAGTATCGTCTCGAATGGTTTTTGAAATATTTAATACCTGAGATCTCCAAGTATGTCTCCATGTCTGGAGTCTATTCTGAGGAGCAAGCCATTTTTAGGGCCCAACAATTAGAATTGATCTACTCTCAGTCTGGGATCCTACAAAAATACTTGCCAGATGCTCCTGGTTCAAAGGTTGACATAGCTAAGTCGAAGCCGGGTCCCCATGCGGATGGTATTGTTGGGTCTGTAGACACGAATAAAGTGAACTTGTTGAACCAATTGCAACAGTTGTCTTTACAAACTACTTATAACAACCAAGTCACATTGTCTAACCCTTCGGCTTCCCAAACCTCTTCGATTAATGTCATCCAATCTGATAACCCCAAAGTAAATCAAAATTCAAATGGGAAAAAGAAAGGACGAGGTAAGAAAAAGAACCAGGATGGGAAGCCTGATGCAAATAAATCTGACAATAATGCTGGTGGTGGTAGAAATGAGTCTAAAAAGAAAGTCAAGTTTCCATGCAAGTTGTGCAGTGGAGACCATTTAACTCATCTTTGCCCCAAGATTGAAGACACTCAGTGCTTGTTAGGGTAGCAAGGGACTTCTAGTTCCCAAGCTGTGTTAACCAACCCTTTTCCCCAAGCGCAGCAACCTCTTGCTGGCGCGAGTTCAAACCCTAGAACCTCCGCAAGGGGCAACCAGGAAGGGGAAAAGTCATCAAATGTTTTCATGATGGGTTCTAACGTCCATGTGGCTACTTGGTCACGTGATTATGGTGAAGCCGAAACTTCCAAGGACAAGACTGTTCCCGGAAATACCGACCTTCATATTGAGCAACCCCCTGTTGAGACTATGCCACGAATACTGAAAGGTTCTGCTAAACGCGTGATTATTAATCCTATTGCTAGGGCCACCCAGAATTACTCCATTGTTGAGAATATGGCTCAGAATCTGTGCGACATGTTCGCTTTAGAGGTTCTCCAGTCGTGTTCGGCTCAGCAAAGTGCTTTACTTTCTGCGATTGGGGAAGTCGATCCAACTAACTCTTTAGTGCTCACTTTCGACATGTTAAATGCCAAAAAGCGACTCCCTCACCATATGGCTTTTCAAATAAAGTCTACATACCGGAAAATTAACATTTTTTGTACTGTTATTGATGAAGGAGCTTCCACGTGCATCATGTCGATGTCATGCTGGAAGGCTATTGGATTGCCTTTGGCTGTTCCTTCACCTACCGTCTTGACTGCATTCGATGGTCATTCTCATAAGCTGCATGGGATTATCCCGACCTTTCCTATATGTGATGGGGGGAGGGTTGTTAATATTGAAGTAGAAGTCGTAGATGCTAACCTAGACTATAATCTCCTCTTAGGAAGGAACTGGGTATATGAAATGGACGTCGTTGTTTCGACTCTGTTTCGTGTCATTTTATTTCCTCATGAGGGGAAAATCACTAAGGTTGATCAATTGGATTATTTTCCAGTCGATCCTGAAGCAATCTCTAACTCTACTATTCCTTTAGTGGATAACCCTCATCCGCCTACTGAGAATTTAGGAGTAGGGATGTATTCCTTATTGATGGGTACTTTTGATCTTCCCTCTCCTTTCGCTAAAATCAATTCCATTTCATCATCTAAGGAGTCTCCTCGAGAAGAGTTCTTCCGAACTCGTTATTTTTCAGACCCTTGGACCTTGCCTTCACCTACAACCACATTAGTTGAAGGACAAGGGAATGGAATGGCATTCCCTATATCTGGAGCTGAGCTTAGATATCAGTCTATCGTCAACTCTGCAGACGACCATTCTACTCCTTTTTCTGAAGAGGAGTTAGATGGCGATGTGGCCCCGACTTGGAGCCTTGATTCTACCTCTGCCTTGGACTGCTTAGATTCAGTTTTACCTTCGGAAGAAGCAATCCTTGAAGCAATGATGGGTATAGATTGACCTTGGGAAGATTTACACCATCGTTCATACTTTCTTCCTCCTTTGCAGGTAGGTGCTGTGTCAAACCCTTTGGCTCCAGCACAGGTTCGTGCCGAAGGTAATATGTCGGTGATTTCAAAAATGACAGCTATAAACATGTCTATGGATCCTAACATGATCAAGAATCTCTTCATCGGAATTGAGTGTTCCCGTGAAGAAACTCAAATTTACACCGACCCGTTCAAGGAATTTCAGGATGTATTTGCTTGGTCTTATGAAGAAATGCCTGGCATTGACCCATCTATAGTTCAACATGAGATCAAGACGTATGAAAATGCCAAACCAATTCGTCAAAGGCTTTGGCCGGTCAACCCTAGGAAAGCAACAGCTATCAAAGCTAAAGTGGAGAAGCTGCTAAAGGTGGGTTTTATATACCCTATTCCTCTTACTGATTGGGTTTCTAATCCAGTCCCTATAGATAAAAAGCAAGGAACAATCCAAGTATGCATCGATTTTAGGGACCTAAACAAGGCTTGTCCAAAAGATAATTACCCCACATCGTTCATTCATCAGATTATCGACGAGTGTGCGGGTAATTAGATTTTTTCCTTCATTGATGGTTTTCTGGTTATAATCAAATTTCTATCCATCCTAAAGATCAACATAAGACAGCCTTTATATGTCCCTGGGGTACCTTTGCATATAGAAAGATGCCTTTTGGTCTTAAAAATGCTGGAGCCACCCTTCAGCGGGCCATGTCATATGCTTTCCATGACATCAAGCATGTCATCAAAGCATACTTGGATGATCTCGCTGCTCGTTCTCAAAAGAGAATTGATCACCCTAGTCACCTTCAAATGGTTTTCGAGCGATGTCGTTTTTATAAAATCCGGTTGAATCCCAAAAAGTGCATTTTCGCGGTTACGTCTGGTCGGTTGTTAGGGTTCATTGTGTCAAATGAAGGGATTCAGGTTGATCCCTTCAAGGTTGAGGCAATAGTTCAGTTGCCTCCCCCGTCCTCAATTCGACAACTTCAGAGTCTTCAAGGGAAGGCTAATTTCTTAAGGCGGTTTATAGTGAACTATGCCGAGATCACTAAAGGGTTCATGCGTTTGTTGCGGAAAGGATTTCCATTTGTATGGGATGACTTTGCGCAACGATCGTTTGATTCTTTGAAAAAGGCACTAGTCTCTACCTCGCTTTTGAGTCCACTGGATTATGGGAGAGACTTCCTTTTATATCTCGTTGCAGCAGAATCAACCATTGGTATGGTTCTCATTCAGGAGGACAATGCTCTCACCGAGCATGTGATTTATTATTTGAGCTGAGGCTTAATAGGTCCTGAACTTCGCTATTCTCTGGTTGAAAAGTTGGCCTTGATAGCTGTCCATGCTGTCCAGCGGCTCCGTCATTATATCCCATTGTGAAAAACTTTTGTCTTAGCGGTGGTCAATCCATTTCAATTTTTCCTTAGTAGGTGAGTGATTGGGGGAAAATATAATAGATGGATAGTCATCTTGCAAGAATTTGATCTTGAGTTCTTGTCTGCCAAGTCTAAGAAATCCATGGTTTTCGCTGAGCTAATTTCTGAGTTGCCTTGTGGAGAGGATTCTTTTTATGAGGAAAGTTTTCGCGACGAACATTTATTCCTCATCTCTTCACTCGACCGTTAGTATGGAGATATCATTGTCTATCTCCAGACTTCGAAGTTTCCCTCTACTTTCTCCAAGGATGAACATAAAAAATTACGTCGCCTGGCTAAAAATTATGTTATCATTGGTGATACATTATACCGTCAAGGGGTTGATTCAATCCTTCGACGTTGTTTAACCTTAGAGGAAGCAGATTCAGTGCTAAATGATTGCCACAATGGAGCTTGTGGTGGTCATCTATCAGGGCTTGCTACAGCCCATCGCATCGTACGTGCCAGCTATTTTTGGCCTTCACTCTTTAAAGACTGTGTGGAAGTGGGCAAACACTGTCACCCCTGTCAAATATTTACTCGCAAGATGCATGCTCATCTAGCTCCCCTTTTTCCTGTTGTCATCGTCGGTCCTTTTACTAAGTGGGGTATTGATTTTACAACTTGTAATCCGCCTTCAGCGGCGAATCACAGGTACATTATCGTGGCTGTAGACTACTTTACGAAGTGGGCCAAGGCCATGCCCACTTATAAAAATGATAGTGACATGGCAGAATTGTTCCTTTTCAATCAGGTTATCTCAAGATTCGGTATCCCGAGAGAGATTGTCACTGATCATGGCAGTCATTTCCAGAATCAACTAATGTCTGAATTGGCCCTCAAATTCAGTTTCCGGCAAGAGCATTCGTCTCCTTATTATCCTCAGGCCAATGGACAGGTCGAGGTAGTCAATAAAACTCTTAAGACGATCCTCCAATGGACAATCAACAAAATTTGGTCCAATTGGCACGTTATGTTGTATTCGGCTCTTTGGGCATACCGGACCTCCGTGAAGACTGCTACTAGTTTTACACCTTTTCAGCTAGTTTATGGGATGGAATCTATCTTTCCAGTTGAATGTGAAATTCCATCTCTTAAGTTAGCTATAGAGCTCCTTCCAGAGGCTTCGAGTCTCGAAGAGCGCCTCCTTCACTTGGAACATCTCGATGAGCAGCGTCGAGATGTCGCCACGATGAATGAGGCACATAAGAAAAGGGTTAAAACACAGTATGATAAATCTGTCCATCCTCATGTCTTTTCTGAAGGTGACCTTGTCTTAGTCTATGACCAAGATAAATACACCTTGGGGTCAGGCAAGTTTAAGTCTATGTGGTATGGTCCTTTCATTAGTAAACGAGTTTTAGAAAAAGGGTCGTATGAGTTAATCGATTTTGAGGGAAGCAAGATGGCGGAGCCCCGAAACGGGCTCTACCTAAAGAAGTACTTTTCTTAAGTAGGAGTTAGGAAATGGCTTCTTTGTATATTATGTATATTTGTACATATATCATCGAGAGTTTTTTGATATCAACTCTTTTTGGTCTGCTGTGGCAGGTGTTGATGGATGATTTGGTCTATTTTGGGTTTATCTGGATTCTGCTGTGGCAGGAGATCGACTCGTTGGTAGTTTATCTAGATTCTCAATTGATAGTGTCACAATTAAACAAAATTTATCGGGTAAGGGATCCATGTTTATATCGCCAGTATTTAAGGGTGAGGTTGTTGCAAAGATCATTTTTTTATATTAATTATTTGCACATTCCAAGATCTCATAATTGGTTGGCTGATTCTATCGCTAATCAAGCATTAGACTGGCACATCAATCATTCATCACAATAAAATCAAGCATCAAAAAGTCAAACTGTATATCTATATATATATATATATATCATAAAGCATCTCGGGTGTACATATGTTGTCCAAAAATATACAAAATTGGGACTCAAATGCCCATAATCATGTCCGACATATCTAATGCTCCGGCTCAAGATGAGCAGCCAAGTAGGTAACTATCGCATTGGCCACACGCCGAAAAGTGCAAACCCAGTCACGTGGCATGCCAACCACATGACGCTGCATATCCTCAGGAAGATCCTCTATCGCAGCGATCGGTACTCGGCAGCTCAGTCTCGTCAAGTGTCGCTGGACGTTGTTTAGAGTTCGTTCTATCTCAGCAACTGCCTCTTCAGCTCCTCGCCCACATCGTCCATGCTGCGGGAACCCATATGGTCATACCAGCCCAATATCTGGAACATGATCATCATATTAGTCATTTGAATCCCATCAAAAATATTTTTCAAAATGCATCATTATATTTGAAAAATCCAAAAAATCATAAAATCAAAAAAATCTTACCAATCTCGCCCCATGCTGCGTTCGGCGGTAATGCTAGGTCAAGATCTCCTCGAAAATCTAGCCCAACATAGGGGTAGTCATCCACGGCGATCATCTGCTGATCCCACCAGGCGAAGAAGTCATCATTGAAAGCAGTCCCTGGGACCTCCCCACTCCCCAGACGTTTCATTAGATCAGCCCACTGGCCCATGCATGGATCGCGTGGGGTGCTGATGGAAACTGCTACCCTGGGGCGGAGTGCGGGAACCCTCTCAAAAAAGAAAGTACACTGGATAGTCCCATACCCAAAGTTCTTGGTCTGTCCCCTGTTGATAGAAGTGAGCTGGCTCTTCATGTTGGCCAGAAGAGGAGTAAACCAGTCAAACACAGTAGTGAGACAGTCAACTGCCACGCTCATGGTTAGTCGTGATGCGTGATGCAGAGAGGATGATCCGTTCACTCGAGCTATGGTGAATAGGATTATCCTCGGAGATAAACTTGCCACGTGTTTGATAGAAATCTAGCTCCCAACCTTCTTGGGATGTCCCGGGCAATATATCTGTACGTAGTCCTCTTTGGTGAGACTGCTTCGTGTCTTGCCTCGGGAATGTACTACCTCTCCCCTTCGGGAAAGGCCCATGATGAAATAGATATCCTCCACTTCTACCCTGAGTGGAATTTGATCAATTATGAAGGCTTCCTCCTCGACATCCCAATAATCAATGAGCATCTCAAGCAGATGTACATTTTCTTTCATGTTCAGCAGTTTGAAGAATTTAAGCAAACCGCATCCTCGTAAGGCATCCAAAGCTTGAGGATCATTCATGACTTCATTATCCACCGCTGCTTGCTCTCTTTCACGCCAAGTGACTGACATTCTGAGAAAAAAATGATTTGCAACCGTCATTTTTTGTTTAAAATTGGTTCACAGCATATACGTGGGTTTCTGTGCACACAGTCGCGTATAGGACCTGCGTGTACACGGGTTTCATATTACCAACCCGCGTATACGCAGCGGTGAAATTTTGGACAAAAATTCAACGGTGAAACATCAATTAAAAATCTTAAAACTAGTCATAATCAATTGCAAGCTAAGTATAAGAGTTACCTGGAGGTCTTTTAAGAATTTGAATGGTCGAATTTGGTATACAGGAAGTTCGCTCCTTTTGCTCCAAATCTTTGCTCTCCAACTCAAATGGTAAAAATGGTGAGTCCAAAATCCCTTTTATAAGTTTTGAAAATGCAAAATTTTTTCAAAATTTTATTTTGTTTGACCTCATGTGAATTTTAACTTGGGATCTTGGAATGTCGAGAATGGTTTGTCTTTTAGGACATTTTGGATGTTTTTTTGACAATTTCGAGACAATTCCATGACTGCTGATCCGTCATGGCAAGTATCGTTTTCTCACTGGAATATAGGTTAGCGACACCATTTTTCCCATTGCATTATGCATAGTAGCCTTCATTCGCCGATATATCTGCCATAGGGTCGACGACATCGTGTTATGGTTCGTAAGCCATCTTCACTCGCTGATTTTTGAAATCATGACACGATGGTAGAGCCATCCTTTACATGGGCATTGTAGTTAGCACCTCATTGACATTTGTTGCCCATGCTGCTCCAATTTGCGTAGGCACGGGAGTCCTCTGTAGTCCCGCCATGACTTATGCATTGAAGACTCATTCCTCTTAGCTTCTTCGCTTTGTTCTGGCCTTATACCCTAGAGGATCCTTTGTGTTGAGTTGTATTACTGCATTGCATATTGACCACTTGCACCTTTTGGCCTAGAGCCGACTTCACTTGGACTCGTGTTTAAGCCAACTTTTGACCATGACGACTGCAAAATCAACCTTGCATACCTTTGACTTCTACAACTTGACACACCTTGACCCGTGGAAGGAACGTACCTTTGAGTGTCACTGAACAGTTTTCACCTCCCTGCATTGAGCATAGGAATGTTCCATTCCCAGGAACTAGATCATTTTCTTCACCGACACTCATTCTTTCCACTATACCATAGCATTCTTTTATTCTTTTTCAGGCTTAACAGAAAAAGACAAAAAAAATAAATATTCCAAAAAGAGCAGGAACGGAACAATATTTCCATTTATTGTTGGCATCTAGAGTCAGTCATGTGACCCTTGAACAAAGCACTCAAAACAAAGTCTCCTCTGTTTGGGCGGGATTTAGTTTGACTTAGGCACGCCTTAACCTTATTATTGAGGCAGTTATCCCCCGATTGGTTATCTCTTCCAATCATATGGAGGGTTCGTTCATGCCTCCTGCATGATGAACTTATACAGAGTCATCATATGCTGCCATATAGTCACATTGAGTCGTGCTTTTGTTGAAGGGAAGTTAGCCTGAGTTGGCCTCTTTGCGGTGTCTCTTGACTCATTTATTCATTCAGACACCCCTGGTTGTCAGTTTCATGTCTATTATCACATCAGCTATATTGGTCCTCTACTCGTGTCGATTTGAGAAGGTCTCCATTGACTTCTTGCTGGCGGGGCTTGTCCTTATTGACAACAACATCTTGCTCTGAGGACAGGCCTAGAGCTACACCCTCGCCCTATTTTCATTATTGATAGGTCACCTTGTGCTCAACATCGATCAGTATCATGGGTGTTTGACTGAGTGGTTTCCCTTGTGTTCGACATCAGCTTACATTATCACACATTGGGATTCGTGCAATACCTTGGTTTCCATTTGACCCTATTGGTGGATACTTCGCCTCTGTGTTAGATTTCATTATTGGTTGGTTCAGAGGGTTTCTGTCGTGCGCTAGCCACATCTTGTGTATGCCGGAAACATACTTCGGTTGGGTTATTACATCTCTTTCGTCCGATTCCTTCCACATTATTGGCCTGCGGGTTTCACTCATGCTAGATTGATGAAGGATGCCTTAATGCCTTCCTTCTCGTGGATCTTTCTCTATCGACTCCGACTCATTGCTCTGGGGCAAAGATCTAGAGTCCATTTGGCAATACCTTGGGGTTTGCAGTCATTAGTGGCAAATCCTTCGCTATCGACAGTGGGAAACCATCATTGTCTCCTGATTGATAGATTCTTATAGGTGTTCGACTCCAGCTCATCTATTCACACTTTTTGGATTGTACTGGGTACCTTGACACTCATTATCATCATCGATGAGTAGTCTCACGTTTGTTAACAGTATACATCAATGACCGGTAATCAAACGATTTCTCACATGGTCGACTCTAGATCATTTATTCCCATAGTGTAGAAATGTACCACGACGGTCGATGAAGACCTCAGGTTGTATCAACATTCATTGGTTCACTTGAAAGTTGCTCCTGTTGCTTCTGGTTGATACCACTCCACCTTATATGTTTCAGTCAGTCACGATGACATTCTATATGCTGGCACCTGAGTTTGCAGTGTAGTACCATCCTTTTCCATCATGTTCAGTTGGTACCTTTTGGGATCAATCTTTGATATGAATGATCCGTTGTATTTTTCAGCATCATTGACAGTATTATATGTGATATTCAGGCATGTACTTGTTCGATCATGATTAGATGATCCATTATGTATTTTCCAGTCATTTATACTTGTATACTTAGTGGATCCGCTTGTACTTGATATGCAGACATGATTTGCTTTCTCTGAGCATGGGTATGCCTGCCTCAGATAGTGTTTCTTTCTAATCTCCTTTTGTGGCTTGGCAGGTTGAATTCTGGTGAAGTCCTCCTCGATTTTTGATATATTTCCTTTCCATGTACTTTCTTAATACATTTCGGCCATCATGTACCCCTTCTGACCTCATATATTAGGGGGCATCTGTTATAGCTCCAAATCTCACTCTTATGGTTTGTGATGTTGCACTCATGGCCTAGGGAAACCCCTCATTCCAGACCTGGTCCAAAATTTAAAAAAACAGTGTTTTATCCCTTATACGCGACATTGCCCTGAGTTAAACGCGTGTATACACGGGTAGGCATATACCCAACCCGCATATATGTATTAAAACACTTAAAAAATAATAAAACTCCTTAATTTCAGGCGGAGATCATGGGTTTTACCTGCTAATCACCTGTTAGTGCCTGTGGCCCAACTGTTCCCAACCAACTCCCAACTAAAAAACTACTTTAGGAGAGGTATAAAAAGACCTCAAAGGGAAGGCCTAGGAGAGGAGAGAAGAGAGAGAAAGGTTATTATACTGAGATTTTTCCCCTCACCGGGTCTAAAGACCCTTGTGCCTTCTGCACTTCCCCCATTTGTACAGGAAACCCTTGTTTCCTTGTGTCTTGATGTTCATCCACTACTTATGACATCATGGACTGAGTCATGGAAGGAGTTTGCTAAAGGCTTGAGGCTGGACGGATCCGGAAGGAAGCTTTTTTTGGAGCCTGTAAAGGGTTACTCAGGTGAAATTATTCCTTTTATGCATTTTATTTGTCTATAATAAAGAAACATGTGTTGGTTCCTGACATAAGTCTTCTTTATGTTTATGATATTCATGTTGGAATTTATATGTGAATGGTTGTTTAAAGTTGATAACTAAATACCTTCCTTTATAACATGAAGATGATTTCTTTATAAGTCTTCGTCCATATACTGTTGTGTCCTTTGGAATTGGTTTTTTTGCAGGACAAAGGAGCGAAAGGGACTTGAAGAAGGGTTTGGACCCTAAAGGACCTTCTCAAATGTAGAACCTAAGGTACGCCCCTCTTACTATATAATTTGCTTATAATAGCATAATGGTTGTGAATGTGTGTTTCTCTTTATAGACAATTTTCAGTCTGCTAGGGTTTCAACCCAAAAGCCCTAGGGGAGCATTTCGCTCAACAAACACAACTACAATAGAGCTCTCCACAACTCAACATGCCAGAGCCCCTTTCAAGTAGGGTTGGGATTCAACCATTATGCCCCATTGATGTGGCCATACCATTTGCATCCACTTAGGTATATTTGGCTCATGTTCAAATCGAAGCTAAGAGAGCTAACAACTTCATTAAGCGTATTCAACACATCCACCAATAATTCCATGATATATTGGATAGAGCTAGTGCTAAGTACAAGAAGTGCCATGATCAGCATCGAGTGATGCACAAGTTCTAAAAGGGTGACAAAGTTTGGCTACATATGTAGAAAGAGCGCCTTGCTGGACCCCACTGCAAGCTTCTCTCACTCTGGTATGGGCGATACGCCATCACGAAGGCCATCGGTGATAATGCCTTCGAGCTTAGTATCCCACCATTCCTTGGTATGCACCCAATGTTCCATATAAATCACATTTTGCCATACTTTCCACCATTGTTGGACAGATTTGACATTGCAGAACAGCTCACACTGACAGAGCTCAACCCAGACTACATGGAATAGACCACAACTTATTAGATCATGGACATACAGATCAAGAACACTCGCCAACAGAGGATATAGTTATATTGATGTTTCAAAGCAGGCCAACTCCTTCACCAAGGCAAGTGGTTCACCAGGGACGAGGTTCAATAGAAATTTCCTCACCTCATGGAGGCTCTACATGCAATGGGGACCATTGATTCCTTAGGGGGTAGGAACGATCCAAGTGGATATTTGTGGAAACACACATATTCCACCTAGACACCCCAGTCAATTTCATTTGTTTCATTGTTCATTTTAATATTCACTATTTTTAGTAGTTTTTTGGGTCCTAAATTTCTGGAGTAGTTTTGACCCCCTAAATGTGTTTTTTGGGGTTTGTGATAGGCCCGCGAACAGACATAGGGGCCTATAGCGAAACATGTAGTACTCAGCGAGACCTTCCCAATAAGGTATCGTATGTGCCAAATTGAGATAATATGACCAAGTTATGACTCCGGGAAGTTGGTTGCATAACTAACCCCAATGGGGCCCACAAACTCTTGGTGTTACATCTCCTAGGGTTATGGTTTTGGTTGTTTATGGTTTTCTCATGTTTCCAATAATAAATAGGCCCATGAGCCTCATTGTAACACAGTTCAAAGGCATGTAGCCACCACATATCTTCTCAGAGATAAGCTACCATCTCCTAAGCTATCTTATTTCCATTCTATTTGTAAGCATAATTCAATATGTTTCTATTCATGAAATCAAGTGTTTTTCTACTGCACTTTTGTGTTTATGATTATATATGTAAGATGTTGTGTTCCTGTTTAAATTTGGATCAGTACAATAGCTCTACATAAATATTTAAATGGTTTATGATTTAACTTGTCATTTTCATATATTCGATATGAAAAGATGACAAAAGTAACAAGGGTGACAATAAGAATAGTAAAACAAAATAGTTTGAGATTAATCACAATGAAGACTATTTGTAATTGAGCATATTCTTATTATTCATGTTTTTTATCATTCAACACTATTACGTTGTCACTTTACATTCAAACTTTTCATTTCATCATTTTTCATCATTAAAGTTATTAACAGTATTTATCATCTAAAAAAGGTGAGGTAACTAAGAAAATTTAAAATTAAAATGACCAGATTAATCTGAGACATATTTAACATATTTAAAATGATTATATTACTATTAGATGAATTTACATATTATTGATAAAATTAATCACATGTTCGTTAGAATTTCTTTGACCACACACGACTGAAACAAGCCTAGATCCACCTTAACTCTCGATCTACAAAGCACTGAGAGGGATCAAATCTCTCGAGGTGCAAACCTTCCTCACGTTTTGCACTCAAAAAAGAGGATTGCACCTAGAGATATTTGATCTCTCTTGGTGCTTGATAGATCTAGAGTTAAGATGGATCTAGGCTCGTCTTAGTAGTAGTCATATATTAGAAATTGAGATTTATTTCAAAAGTAGTTATGTCATTTATACCTTTTAATTAAATTAATTGATTAGAAAAATGTAATATGAACATGAGTAATGGTGGTTTGAGCATAGGTATTACTAAATCATAGTATTGACCTGTGGTATTATGGAAAAAACCTATTTACAACTTAAGAATCTCCATAATAAAGTGGGGGTGAATCTCCATGGTTAAGAGCCTTCTACATGGTTTTTTAAATGTATATATGTTTAAATCATATATTAATTCTTTCGATGATTATTCATAAGAATAAATTAAAATGAAGTTATAATTTAGTTATTTTTTTATGATTTTTTTAACATTTTCAATGTGAGATGTATGTAAGTGTTTTGATGCATATGGTTATTTACCAACCATTTAATTTATATGGATGCAACTCAGTCATAACAGAACATATAAATTAAATATTTGGTAATTGTAGATGGACATCAACCCATGATAAGTATGAAAACACTTATTTACTGATATATTTCACTTTGCTAATATTTAAAAAACATAAAAATTCAAATTCATCTTAAATACGAATCTAACATGAGATGAGAGGCATCAAATTTCTTCACTTTGCCAATATTTAAAAAAAACATAAAAATTAACTAAAGGATCTATCTTAAATACGGATCTAACACAAAATGAGAGGGATCCGGTTTATTCATGTGTAATTTTGTTTTATGAGCCGACATTATTTAAATGTAAATTTGTATAGTTATTTAATTTTTATTATTCTTATTAAATTATAAAAGAATATATATTTATATATATAAAACAGGATCATTCACCCATTTTAAGCATGTAGATGCTTAATGTATAGATAGACATTGTTACAGTATGATGGGTCAATATTATAACTTATCAATATAACATTGGCAAAAAAACATAACTCATTTCATATGAATCTTGTTACTCATTTTATATAACGCTTTTTGATGTGACATTTTTTTAATTAGTCAACTTAATTAAAAGGGTAAAAAGGGTATAACTAGTTTTGAAATAATTCTCAACACTTTGATTTGTGACTACTAATAATATTCTAAAATATTTAGGGAGGTTAAGTTTCTACCATCCATTTAATAATTACTGACAATTAATTTAAAACTATCGAAGCTCTAGCCCCAAGGGTTAGCTTAGTTGGTCAAAATCAGTGCCTCACCAATAGGGAGGTCATAGAGTCCATTATACCCAAAGCCCTTGGGGTTAGGCCTTGCTGGGCCATAGGGCTAGATTCCCTTTGGGGTCTATCAGCCCAGATTTTTCTGTGGACTTAGTGACCACCCGTTGACCAAAGTGCCTATGAAGCAAAGCGAAAAATAAATAAATAAAATAAAAAATTTATGGAAGCTCTATTCGAAAATAAACATACTTATCCACATAATTAATGCAATTATCTCCCAATTTAAAATAATTTTATCATTTTAAAGATAGTCACCTAATCTGTGAATTAAATAAGCTCTGATATACTCATAAATTCTCTAAATTAAATAAGCTTAATATACTCATATAATCCAGCGCTGAATATATAGATAAAGATTAAACCTAACATATTTTATAACAACTACATCTATATAATTCTTACTATTAAAAAAATGTGTTATTTACCTATAAATATAAAATGTCGATGTTCTAAATATAATTCCATACATAATCTTTATTTTATATTTAATTATGTAAGAAAATATTAAAAAATGTGTTATTTACTTATAAATGTAAAAGGTCGATGTTCCAAATATAATTCCATGCATAATCTTTATTTTATATTTAATTATACAGGAAAATATATATGTGGATTTTCTATCTTTCAAACAAAAATCAGATATATTGAATCTCAATCTACATGCCTACAAAGAACATCAATAGTGAGGCATTAGAAGCACTAGAATATGTAAAATTAAGGCTTCTATATGTAAATACAGTATCACTCATAAAAATTGATTTCACCATTTCTAGAAATACGACCTTTCTTTCCCTATTTTGGAAATCACGTGTCCATCATGTGCCAAGTTTGGCAACCAACCAGCCTTTGCTTTTGTCTGCTTGTACCAGCAATAGCATTTTCCTTTATGTGAGAAACAGCACAAAGAAATGGACACCATATGGCGACAAACACAGGCAGTGTAATTCATTTTTCCTCACTGGTCAATCAGAAGGAAATCAGTGGTGGGTAATTTTATATATACCTCTCCATTTTTGTTTAAATATGTTCTAGATAGTCCACCGATAGTAGTTAACTGTCAACAGCCTAGAAACTTCGATTGTCAAAGGCGCCAACCCTATTGCATTAAATAACAGATGAGTGGAAGGAAAAGAGAAATGCCAAAAAAATTCAAGTCTCCACAATTGACAACTCAATTTTGAGATGATAAAATAGTGCAACAGTATGAGGATTGCCAACGAGCGATGTGCTAACCTATCAGAAATAATAACCAATGAGAAGGAATTAATCATTTGCCAAAATTGCTTTAGTCATTTACCAATGGGAAAGAAAGCAAAATTGAATTAGTTAAAAAGCGTTAATGAGAATGTGGCATCTACCGTGAAATCTGAGGGACTTAAAACCTACATATGTGCACAATCAGAAAACTCAAACCTAACTTCACGACTTATTCTTCTTGTTGTTGCTTCATTATTTATAGACCGTATAACTTCAAGCAGCAGAAGAAACAGATCTAACATAAGTCTTAGTTGACACAATCTGCAAACCAGCAGGACCATCTTTTTGATCCTCGTCCTCCTCTTCGGAATTCCATAAGAAATGAGCATAAGATGCAAGAACATAGCTGCAGAAATCAAGACACGGTTTGTCAAGTTTGTCAACTTAAATTTAGCTTATGAGGTGCAGCCTCACCATGATCTAATATGATGGACAGAACCAACAAGAAAGTAGCAGTGGCAGCCATAAAATTAGGCTTAAACACAGAACTATAATAGAGGGGCTGAAGGGAAGCTAGACCCTTACCAGTCATCAGAGGAAGCCAGGTTCAGTGCTTCATCGAAGGTAGCTTGGGCCCTAGCTGTATCCTTATGTGTTTCCCATATGAAATTTGCATAGAGTGAAACAACTTCTGCATCTCCCGGACTTGCCAATATGGCCATTTTATAGTATTCCTCTGCTTTCTCCATATCATGTTGCACCTAACAGACATACAGATCAATATAATCACAGCTGTAAATAAATCAAATCCAATATTTCAACCCATGTTTCTCAAAACCTACTGGAAAAATGATAACTTAATGCTAACTGTGTCATGACTGGAATAATACAACACCATCTTAACCATAAGTCAAAATTGGTAACCTCATGCAGAAACTTGGCATAGTTGCTGAGAAGAAGTGGGTTGCCAGGATTTGCTTCCAATAAAGTTTGATAATGCACATGTCTGCTGCTCTTCGAATTCTGATCATCGTCTGCTTCGCAGTCTCCTCCTCTTGTTCGAATGCCAGGGCCTCTAGTGATATAGTTACTCTCAGACACATAGGCAACAGTCTGACCGCTGGAAGTGCAGAACAATGGCGCTCCATTTAGGCCATCCATAAGGTGTGGATGGGGATTGGAATTGGCATATCTTGAAATGCGATATACAGATCTCTCCAAATTCCAAATGGGTGGATCCAGTTCTGTTCGGACGCTTCCCTTGATGGACTCGGAATGGGAAAAAACAGAACCCATGAACAACGAGTTAGGATAACTTCTGAGCAGCAGCATTTTGGGTGCAGATGACAACCTTAAATTATTTCTTGGAGAATTGATGCGAGGTAATTAACTTGATGGACAAATAAATTTATATGCAATGCTGGTCAGACATCACCTTCCTTGAAAGTTGAGTTTTCCCATAGGCTTTTACGGGGTCATTGCCGGCATGTTATAATGACATGGCGATTTAATGATGGATGCAAACCAGCCTTTCACAATAGATTCCTTCATGTGATGTGTCATCTGTGACCAAAGTCTATGACTGTTCCTTGATGTCACACCAAAGGGATTGCAAAAATCAAAATTCAGAAACTCGCTTCCGATTTCACACAGTGCCGTACTGTCACGCTAATTTGGCAACTAATATATGGATATATCGCTCCAATAATAAGCGAACCAGTATAGTTAATTTATTCTATTTAACCAATTACATTATCGAAAAAGTGACATATACTGACCCTCGAGCGATAGCTATCGAAAAAGTGACATATACTGCTATTGTACAGTTTCATTCGCACATTCTTTTATTTTTTTGGTCCTATCAATGTTAAGTTGTGACTCGGTTCCTCATACAGAGACCTGTAAATTGATCTCACTGTTAGTTGCACATGGAAGAACCAACTCTATAGTTTACTTCGTACAAACGAAAAAATATAATTCGATATAAAGTTTGCCTTGAAGTCAAAGTCTTCCCCTACTTGTTCGCCCCCCTTTATTTATGACCTATTCAACCCACCAGCTTTGACGATGCTTCGTTAGATCGAACTTCATGGATGTTTTTCTCAGCTTCGCCGAACTTCCTCGAGGATATTCTTATAGGATAATTGACTCTAGTGTCTCCTTAGGAGAATGGCCACAAAGGAATCTTCTTAACTTCATAAAGTTCTTTCATTCTTCCAAGAATGGGAAGAATAGGTATATAGTTCTTTCATTCTTCCAAGAATGGGTATACAGGAATCTTCATTGAAGAATGGGCATTTTCGTTCATTCTTCTACAAATGGGTATATAGTTCTTTCATTTTTGAAAAATGGGTATATATGAATTTTTAAAGAATGGACATTTTCATAAGAAATTTGATTATAGTAATTTATATTTAGAGATAAGTGTGAGATATTATAATAAAATTTTGGGTTAAAATGAAAAATTTATATATTAATGTTTACGAAAATTTAAGTTAGTTTGTATTAGATTTTAAAAATTTAATGTGTAAAGATGATAAATGAAATGAAAAATATGTATATTCTAAATTAAATAAATAAATAACTATAAGCATTATCTTAATAAGATGGGGAACAATGAAGAAGCTCAACGAAGGTTTGTTGTCTTAGATATGTTTCTTTAGAAAAACACTTCTAACATTTAAGGTGATCGGTGAGCTAGTATGGGTATTTCATTAGAATAGTTTGCCACAATAGATCTTAAAATATTTTTAATTTTTTATTAGGCTATGTTTTATGTAGATTCTAAATTCAATTTATTCTTGTAATGCAAGAAAGATGACATAAACTAAAATCAAAATGAAAGAGACTAGAAAATAACATGCCATACACACAATGAACCTGAGATGTACCTTGGGAAAGCATGACATAGGAAAAACCTTGCTACAAGGTGAGGTTTATACTCTATTATTTTCTTAGTTATGTAATGAGAATACAAAGAAACGGGCATTCACTATGGATTTGTCACAGGCATGATGACCAGTATGGCTTTATAGGATCATCTTATTCATCTGTCATGCTTCATTATCCTACTCACAATTGTTTTTCTTCATTATGGAATATCAATCGATACAAGAATAATGGAACATTTTTCTTTCCTAGTGGCCTAGTATTTAACATAACCTAATAGCCATTTCAGGTTATGATTGGGGTATTTTGCATGCCTCAACCCCTCATTGATGTTAGGTTTTAGGACCCTATAGAATCTTCTTGAGATTGTACACCTGACTAGCTCCACGTGTTTGAGTAATGGATGCAGAGATGACATCTACTCAGTACCATGGTGGTCAATATGATATAACAACATGTGGGAGGAATAACATCCACATACAAAATCTAATTGAGGCAATCTTTGTGTCATCATAAAGATCTCATAATGTAGAGCGATGTCTAGATATTGTGAGCTAAGCTCACAAAATTATGAGAAAAAAACACTCATTTAATAGCTCCAACATGCCTTGCAAGAATTTGGACCCTAAATTACCAAAGTGGGACCTACCCATAAAATGAGCCCTACAAGACAATACCTCCAATTTTTCTCTACCTAAAAAGTTGCAAGATAGAGGAAAAATTTAGTAATGATACATTTTTTAATAGATCTCCTTATCAAGAATTTTTATCACAAAAATATTTTACTTAAGAGTTGTGAAAAAATTTCCTCTACCTTCTCCATGGACTACAATTTGGCATTTCCTAGAAGTTGTCCTTTCAATCAAGCCTACCAATGTTCATAGTACCCCTATTTGTTTGTTCTAGACTTCTTTCATAAAACTATATCTTTTGTTAACTCTATCTATATTAAATTATTTTCATATGTAATTTCAAACCTTGTTGTGCTATGTTTTATTTATCTCATTTATGTATGTGATTGCATGCCTTTATTTTTAATCACCTTTCTACCATGTTTACTTTGCTTCCACTATTCATGCAAGTGCCATATTCATTATGGGTGTCAAGGGATTTTCAACAAGAGAATAATGTAAGTTGTACATCAATGCTACACCATTTTATATCCAAGTTGGAAGGGTTCCTACTATAATAGTAACTATAAGAAACATGAATTGGGAGTACATTTCGAAAGTGAATCAACTATAGCGTCATGTTGATTAGTGTTGTAGTGAGACATAAGATAACAACTGCAATGCCATGGTTGGGGAAAGGTCATTGAGATATTAAAAGTGTATATTGAGAAATAGAAAATAGGTTGTATAGACTAAAATTATGTGTGGTTGTTTGTAAAGGGCCTAAAAGCCTTATTTTCTTTGAGTAGAGAACAAACCATTAGGTATGCAGGATTGAAGCACAGATTTGAAATATATAATTTTTTAAGATGGAAAGTCCAACAAATGAATTTCTAGCCATATATGTTAAGAAAAACCAACAAGAAAAGAAGAATATACCGAACAATTGAGATGGGTAGACTTGTATATTTGAGAGGAGAACATTGCACCTTACATGTATAGAGTTGGCTTGAAGATGATAACCACACATTAGGAGCACCAACAAAAGAATATCATGTGAGGAAGAGACCTTAGATGAGGTAAAATGGTAAATATTTAGGTTAGATACCTTGGAATAAATGCAAGGAATGATTTCAAAGGAAAACATAAAAAAAAACTCGCTAAAGAATAGCCCCTTATAAATGGAAATAATTTGAAGACTTTAAAGGGGAAATGAAGACACCTTAATGATGAAAAGTTTATAATAGCATTGGAAAAAATGTTATTAGAATGGATACAATTCTTGTATACCAAGGGAAAGTGAATAGGAAATTGAAGAAGGAAACTAATGCAAAGAAATGGGAAATAATGTCAATGTAAAAGGAATAACAGATCATAGAAGTTAGGGGAATGCTGCAAGAAAATATGTAGATTGAAGAAATCTTCTAAAAATAAGAAAAAGAAGGCCTCCAAGAAGTTGATACCAATACATCCACTTTCCACATATTCCATGGTGGCCCAATTTGACGTAGATCAAATTCTCTTCATTTGGTTTCAATCTTGCTGTGGAGGATCTCTTGAATCCCCTCTAAGCATGACTATGGATCAGTTTCAAGTTTCATTCACCACAACTAGAACTTCCTATAAATCTCAAAGAAAACACAATTTATATTGTGAACTATGCGCAATCTCTAAAACTCCTTAGTTCCTAAGCTTAATTCACTTTAACACATATGACCAACATTATTACTGAGAGCTTCATCAAAAGGTGTTAAGACGAACTTCTTCTAAAATTTGGATATCGACTATACTCACAATCAATAATTGATACATATAACTTCTTAACTTGGATATGTTTCCCAATATGAATGCCTTTTTAAGCCAGATCAACTTTCTAGGCTAGATAACTTTGGCGTGAATTCCAAAATATCGAATCTTATTCTTGGCTATAACTCTTTGTGGGGTACACAACAAATAATTTGAAATATGGATATCAACTATGATTGGGAGTTTGATTTTGCTTATGACTTGTGGTGTGGTCTACCTTGGATACTTATTAGTCTAGATAAACTTTGACCTAGATGTCCTTGCATGGTTCCAATGATTGGTTTCAATTTGGATATCCACTCCAATTCATATACTTCTTCTCTATCTGACTTAATCTCAATCCAGCTAAAGTCTCCATAGTTGTGCTCTTGTTCAACCTATGTAGCCAAACTTCTGGATACAAAGGATTTGCTTGCGCAACCAATAAGATTGGGGTGGAACCAGGTAAGGGTGGAACCTTGACTTTATGGGAATTTGTTGATAGGAAATTCCCCATCAAAATTCTTGACTAAATGATGAAGAATCACAGGTTTTATGTGTTGGAAGCTTTTCTTGTGATATGAAAACGTTTTCCTTTCAAATACTTTGCATTTGAACCCAAAAATGGAACCTTGCATGGATCTTTGATTGGTTCAAAACACCACCGCATTTATTTTTATATGACTTAATCACTCTACAACTTATTCAACTTCCTAAACTAGTTCTCTCATCACCATATGTCACTCTATTCTAACAAGAAGGAAAACAATCTTGATCTATCAACACAGTAACAAATTACACAAGAAAATTTGTTCTTCAGATAGAAATTACAACACCTCATCCACTAAAGAATACAAGAACTTGAATGGTTCCTTCATTAACAAATACAAAGGGTGGATACATTACAAATTAAGCATTATATTATGTTATCCCCTGCATTTTAGTCTCTCTAACCTCTTATCCTATTCACAACTCTCATTATTTGTTCACACACTCTATTTTCTCTTCTACTCTTTACATAATCTATCCATATACAAAATGATGGTTTGTTGAGATCCACTAAAGATGGATCAAATCACCCATTCACAGGAAATATCAAATCTAAACCTAAAATCTATAGCTCCCTCAACAACTCACTTGAATTAGAGGATTACATGTCAATGAGGAAATAATCCCTAATTTTTCAAATCAATCCTTATTACGATTATAAGAATAATTTTCTATCTCTATAACTAGAATTAAATTGAGGGAACCCACTCCCTTTAGTAAATATGGTAATACCTTATAGTCCTTGTTGATAAATTCCACTATATCAGACTTCTTAGGTAAAACAATTCATGGATTCCCATTATTCTATTGTACTTACCTAGCTATATCGTCCATCTAGTTCTACGATATTTTTCAATTTCAAGTGCATCTACCATACTTTCTCCTCCTGGATTCAAAACTTTGCTTTGTTGTTGTCCACTTTCTTTAGTTCCATAGCATTTCTTGCAAATTGTATCTATTGTTGAACTTCCTCTTGAAAATATTTCTCATTAACTCCATTCTCTTCACTTTTTCGTGCTATTGTTTTCCTAAAATTTCCAGGTTTCCATATTTTATTTCGCAATGCTCCACTTGCTCTATTGATGTAAATTCATGCAGGGAATTGTCATTTGTCACTAACTATTCTCTTCACGTTATTATGCCTCTTATTAACCCATTTCTTCATTAACATTTATAATTAATAGATTTTTATGTCCACCTGACCAATTTGTTGATACATGTTATTAATATTGCTTATCTGCAATTGTCCTTGAAAATTTCAAAATTGTATGGTTTTAATTACCATTTCAGTGTTCCCATACCTTCTTAAATTCCATTATTCATCGCCACACATATTTTCAAATATGCTTAAGGTACTTTACTTTATTTCCCATGATAACTCTAAAAAACATTTACTATCATTTGGACATAAAATAAATTCCCTAGAATATACTATGTTTATTAGACTCTTGAAAACATCATCCACCAAAAAAATTAATGCTTCTTTATATTCATCGTTTTAAAATAAAAATGTGTAATTTCTTGTCCCATTCTATGCTTTAGTCTCTCTTTAAACTTCTTATTCATCTTTTGCAGCTTTCTAGTTAAATTTAATGCCTTACTCCTTATTATCATATAGGACAATCCTTTCCTCTGCACCTTCTTTACTTTGACTACATCGAAATTTTCCTTTATTTTCCAATGAGGCATATGGCTTCCCCATTATCTCATTCATTGAATTCACTGGCTACATAATTGAAGCCAAATGAATGTCTCACTTTTATTTTCCTTCCTTTTCCTACCCACTTAAATAAAATTAATTTCAATAATTTCAAATTCACTAGATGATTCACACCTCTCCTTTTTTATGATTCCTTTCTACAATGTTTGTGCAATCCTCTTCAATCATTTGATTGACTAAGCATTTCTATAACATCTTTAATTCATCATTAAGATATTCATTTCTTTATTCTAATATAAGGTTGTCATCCCACATTCTAGAATCTTCTTAATTTTGTCATCATTCTCGTGCTTTGAATGAAATAAAAATTTATTCTTAAGAGAATTTTTTGTGTCTTCTTTCCTTATCTCAAATCTCTTCATATTTGTATATACATAATTAGCTTGAAAAGATTCTACCTCTTTAGATACTTTAAACATCTATTTTCTTCAAATTACTCATGCATATTGTTCAAAATAGGATATAATTTCCTCTTTATACTCAAGTTGCTTCAGTAACTTGTCCAACAACCTGATATAATAATCAAAATATATCAGTGTCACATTTAAATGTTGTTCTTTATCTTATTTTTCCTCCTTATGGTTTCCTTAACAAGTGTTGGCTTGATGGGGCCTCACCCAGGTTCAAAGTTATTTGTGTCAGCCAACAAAACCCTAAATTATTGGTCCTTTCGGAAACAACCTGTGTAGCGTAGCCTATAGTCTCACCCGAAGCAGTATTGGGGGATGACAGAACCAAGTTTTTCCATCCAAAGGCATGTGTGATAGGTTCGTGCGACTCCTAGGGCTTATTTTCTATTATCGTGAACCCTAACCTTTCCGAGGCAGATAATTACAATAATTATCTTAAACAATATCTATATCTTCACGAAGGTCATGCAATATTCATAGCATGTATAAATTATATTGATCTATCACTTTCATGCAACAAATAATAATTTGTTCATATAAATTGTGATACATAGCGAAAATACAAAAACTTGAAAAAGTAATAAATTATACACAAATACATAGGCATTGGATCAAATAAATCTTTATTACATGTAAACATTCATATAAAAACTCATTTTCCGTATGCACTAAGTTGTAGGGTCCCACGCACCCAACCTGCAAACTTACCAAGGTCTCTGCGCACTAAGCTACAGGAACCTTCCCCTCCACCTAAGTACAGGAAACTAACCTTTCCTGCCTTAGCTTACTTTTCCTTACAAAGATTTCTATCAATGAGTTACTTTCTAGACTCGCTATGACTTTTCTATTTATAGCCCTTGCATTTAAAATACCATGGTCCACGGATCATGGGTGGGTCTTAAAACCTTTCTATCACTTACCCACCAAAGGGACTAAATCCCTTTTGAGTGTTACTATCTTCATGCTCCGCTTCCACAAATCATAGAGACCTCACATCTTTACAAAAAGAACTTACAAAATTTAACAAAATTTACCCCATGGACCTGTTGTGCCATACAACAACCCCCCATTTCATATCATTAAAATTCCAAAATTATAATGTGAAATGGGTCCCTTTTTAATTTTTGTCCTAAATTGGTATCAATTTAAAGATTCTATCTCAAAAAAGGTTCGAACAAAAGAAAACATTATTAAAAGGCCTTTTTAATAAAACCAATCAAAAAACCCCAACATAAAACGATTTATCTTTATCATTGCAATAAAGCGATCGCAAGATCGCATATCGCAATGACAAAGAAAGCACAATATAAGGGACATCTTGGTTTTCGCCGATGCGAAATTGCTATCGGATATCGACAAAGCATAAAGTAACATAAGTAATGACCCTTGCTTTGATGCAATGCGAAATCGGCAATCGGCAATCGGTGATAACACTTAAAGTGCAAATAAGCTCCCCCTCGCCCGATGCGATGCGATATCGCTATCGGCGATCGGCGACTCACCATGCCCTCATTCTAAGCGGCCCTACTAGCTACTCCCGACGCGATGCGATATCGCTATCGGCGATCGGGGATTCTAAACAAGACCAATGCAATAACTCAGCGTTTCCCCCATGCCCGATTGCGAAAAAGGTAAAAAGGCGCAGTTTTCAAAGTAACAGTCATAAAGGCATTTTAATATGATTTATTTGTAATTAAGGCCATATCCTTTGAAAAGCCACTCATCCTCGTTCAAACCGCCAAATCACCCAAAGCATGCTTCAAATAAATAATTCAACCATTAATCGAAGCAACTGGAATTAATGAGATTGACAGGCCGTAACGACCATTTAATGAGAATAGCAGGCTTGAGATCTATCCACGGATTTGATCCTAAGGCCACCTTAAGTCGATTGATCGCTATGAATGCATCCAGATATATATATGCTTCATTCTGTTCGATTCATGTTATTGTTGCCTGTGTTACGCCTATCTTTCACTCTGTGCAGAATTCTTCCATAGAAACAGAGGAAAGTGGAATGGGAAAGAAATCCAAGAAGACTACAATGCCTACTGCTCCGCCAGCCGCAGGGCAAGCTGTCGTTGATCCAAGCGGAAAGAAAAAAGGGCTAATATCAGATACAACGTGCTTAGGACTTACCAGGACCACTTGGCAAGGGACGTATAATTTGATTGAAGCAGAAGAGCCAAAGGTGACTGGGATAGAAGTCTCATGCGATAATACCAGCAAATCCGACGCCAATTTAAAAGACTTGGCCGACTCCTTTCTGCACAGAATAGCAGCCCGGGAGCAAGTTCTCCCATACACGGATGTGGTAAGATGGGCAATCCAAGAGCTCCCACTTATTAACAAATTGTTTAACACTGCAGACGGGAGGATTTTCGGTTCGTTTCAAGCCGAAGACCTAAGGCTAATGTATCACCTACCGCAAGAAGAGAAGAAATATAATGCGGCATTTCTGGAGAAATTTCGAGCAGAGAACGAGACTGAGTCTGAACCAATTCGAGGCTGGAGACAGAATCCAGTGAAACACAAGCATGAAACCTCGGGTAAGTACTTAGTTGACTCCCTATGCTCTCCTTACTGCTGGAATTATGATGTGTAGGTTATGGGGATTGCATGACTCTGCCAATTTCACCATAGATATGGTCCGCTTAATGGAGGCGGCATGTAGTGGAGAAATTATGGATTGGGCGGTTATATTATCAGACAAGTTAGCCAAATCTATTCTCGATTTTAGGTCTGACTTTCGCGTCACAGAGAGGGTTATTCCGCCATTCTATTACAGTGCCTATGTGATGGATGTGTTGTGTTTTAATTCTGAATTTCCTGTACTGGGATGGAGATGGACGTCGCAAGACCCCACACCCATTCATATATATTATCAAAAATTGTGGAAGACTAATTATAAGCACCACCTTTATGAAATCTGCAACGGTTTTATGTTGCCAATTCATTATTCCATTTTTAATAAGCCTGCCCCGAAGATTTCTGAGCAAGCAGGGGTAGACCTGACCGCAGTAGCAATTTGGTTTGGGGAGGAGAAATTCACCTACATCAGAGTTTTTGGCAGTCAGGCCAGGCCACATGTGCTACCACTTTACATCCCCGATAAGTTACTTGCCAGGGAAGTAGCTTATCAAATCAGTGCTGATGGGGTTACCTAGACCCTGAAAAGAGCGAAAAAGCATGTTTGGCCCCCTTTTCCTTTACGAATTGGAATTTATACCCTGCATGATATTAAACATGCAGAGAAGGAAGCTGGGAAAATGAATTTGCTTACTCTGGCTACTCTGCCAAGAAGGCAGTATGATCCGAGGAAGATCGCTTACAATGTGCTCGACTAGGCCAAATTGGCCAAAGTCGAGCACAAAGAAGACAGATTCGAGGATTTGTTTGCATCGGCCGAATCGCTGTATCAAGTTTAGTCTCTTGCCAGAAATGTGTATAACGATGAAGGGCTAGTCGAATTTAACAGAATTAGAGAACAAAGGTTGCAAACTCTGCCTCTAGACCTGTTAGCGACTGTCCCAACAACAACAAGATCAAGCGAGCCTGAGCAGCTAAGTAATATGCCTCCTTCTACTACATCAAATCAGCAGGAGGAAGCACACAGCCAGAGGCAGGAAGTAACCTAGGAAAACGTGCAGCAGCTAGAAGAAACCCAGGCGAAAGCCCAAGAAGAGAGCACCTCTAAAAATAATAATGATATACTAGTTGATCCGAATTTGCTGCAGCAATGGCAACAATTCAGTACAATCATTAGCAACCTAGAGTGCTCAAAAGATGATGAGGTTTCTAAAGAAGGAAACACGCAAGAAGCGACATCGAAACCGGTTTCGGGCGAAACCAGCGGCCTACCCAAATCAAAATATCCAGAGATAATTCCTAAAGATCCATCGGGTGAAATCATTTTGCAAATTGAAGAGATTCCCCATTTGGATGCATTTTATAGCCCTAAGCATAAAGTTGTTCTAAAGCGATAGAGGAAAAGGAGAAGAGCTGATCAACCTTCCCTATTCCCTTAATCAATAGTGATGGGCAATGTTGTGTGGCAAGAAGAATTCGATCCCTCCGATGACTTAACCAAGCTATCACAATTCGCTGGAGCATATTCGGCGGCGACCATTGATAAAGCATTGGAGGTGAGCAATTTATTAAAAGCCAAGGATCAAGACATCTCTTTGCTACAGGCGAAATTATCAGAAGTTCAACAGAAGGCAGAGCAGGCGGAGCAAGAATTGGTAGTACAGCAACAAAACAATAATCAGCTGATTAAGCAATTACAAGAGGAAAAGCAAAGGATTGATAAAGGCGCAATCCAAAGACAAAGGGAACTATCGACGGCATTGGAACAATTGAGAATATCGACTGAGGAAACAATGAAAGAAAAAGATGAACAAATCGCTCAATTGACCACTCAAATTGAGCAAATGAAAAAGCTCCCTCAGATAGATGAATTCAAGGCAGAAGCGCTTCAGTTAAATAAAGCATTGATTAATCAAGTTAAGCTATTATGTCAGTAGATTACACAAGCAGAACCATTGTGCAAGTTGGTAACATCCATAAGCGAAAAGGTAGACAAAGCAAGGACCGATTTGGATCAGGCCGAAGAAACACTGACAAACTTTATAGAATGGCAGGATTCCGATGTAGGCGAGGCGGCTAATCTACCTAGAATTCAGGAATCGCACAAAGAAATATTATTCACAGAATGGCAATTGCAACTAATGAAGGCAGAAAGAGAAATTTCCAGATGCAAAACAACCACTGGAAATTTGATTGAATTAGTAAATAATACGCTGTATTTGTCTAATATGATTTCCCAATGTACTCCAGGTCAATTAACAGCGACAAATATGTTGGAGCACTCTTGCTACCCGGAGCTGGAGAAAAACGGAAGATTGATCGCTGGAATTAACAGTTTAACATGGGATGCTTATTGGTTCTTCTTAATCAAGCCATACAGCCAAAGAGCTACCTTGAAATGCCTCACGGATGATGTCGGGTATATCATACCCGACATTCAGGATGCCACCTTCGCCGCCCAATTCAGTTTGCGCCTCAACAGACCGCCATAAGTGGAGTCGATGCTTGCGATAAGCCAGCTCAGGTTTAAGGGCAAACAACCTGAGTGATGACTCACATCACCGACTGCCAGACCGCCTCGGAGAAATAGATTGCATTTACTGATACCGATTTAGTAGGATTTTGTTTCATATATTTATTTTAGCTTAGTAGTATTTATAGACCCTTTCATGCATTTAGAAAGGGTCGTAAAAGTTTTGTATATGACTTAAATCCTGAAGTTGCACTATTGTAATTCAGGGATATATTTTTTATGAAACTTGACCAATTATTCTGAATTTAATGAGGAAGGCTTTTATGCAAATGTGCACTATTGTCATTGTTTGAAAGCATTTCTGTGTTGAAGAAGGAATTTTGAATAGTGATTGATATTTCGGATTGATCTGCAGCTCACATGGTACTATTATCTGCGCTTGTACTCATTTTCGTTATATGAATTGTTGTTTAAATCGCTCTTGCTATTATCGCTTATATATATGTGTGTTTTTCACAGCATTCCTTATGCCTTCCACTATTGGTTGTTTATCGCATGCTTCCCTTTCAATCGTATATATGTATCGATGATATAAACAGTAAATGCAGTAATTTGTATTTATCACTTCATTGTGACTATTCACATGAAGTAATCTTTGAATGATTGAATGTCTCTTATTTATTTTACAGAGTCATCTATATGCCTGTTAGATAGATAAAGATTATTTAACACTGCACTCTGAACGAATAAGTTGTTCCCTGGATTAGTATTAGTTTCCCTATTTCGGTCAATAGAATAAGCTAGTCGCCTATCACTTAAACAAACTATTCATCACCCATCCATCCCCTTTATTTCATTATCGAGAAACTGGTCCCGTTATATCTAGTCGGAGCCACCATCCCAAACGGAAAAGGAGTTGTACTAAGGTCCAGATCGGGTGGTTATCCCCCAATGTTGTGGCAGCGATTTTCGAGGCCTCAACAGGACCCTATCCCAATAGGTCTCCAACACAATTTGGTGACTTGTCCTTAAGTCACTCAACCGACGCTTCAATCTTGGCCTAGAGTTCACGGAATTCCATCTTCAAAACTTACAGATCAGTTGTTCTCTGCATTGTTGTCTACTGCACTTCCTCAACTAGCTTCTCTGTAGTGGGGCCTTCCACCACAAGGCCCGTTATCCCTTGTGTTTTTTGGATGCCCTTTAGCTTACTTTGTACTGAAAAAGTGAGAAGAATGGCTTCCCTTTTCCATGGTTGTGTTCCAGCCCTAAGAATGGCCTCTTTCCAGTGGAAATCTTTAATTTTTGTTTGTAGCTGCTTTCCTTCCTGTAACCAAATGAACCTCTGTACTAGCACCAAAGTATGCATAGTCGACCTTATCTCATCAAAGTATTGTTCCTTTTCCCTAATATTAGTATCAATCATTTGTAGAGTGGGGTCCTCCTGTAGAGATGTCCAAAGCTCCATGGCCTGCTTAAATAATTTTCTGCAGTCCTTGATTGTTACGTCTAACATGGCCATGCCTTCCTTGATGGTTGCCCTGTGTTGCTCCCAAACCTTTGGTGGAGTTGCCAGCTCTAGTTTCATATGCCACTCCAAAATTTGTAACTGGAACTCAATTCAAACTCAGTGAATTTCATATTTTGACTCTGTGACCGTTGCAACAAGATTTTGTATCTTTTTTGTCGATTCTACATCTATTTCAATGTTGAGCTAAGGTAGCTCATTAAACGCTTGTGTAATCGCTGCTTCCAAGTGTTAGCTACGTGTGCAAAATTATTTGTTCTCTTTCAACGCCAATGCCTTTCTTTCAAATATTTGTTGGTTATTGGTCTTAGCTTCACTAATGACTAGCAGGGTGCACCTCTCCATAACCCTTAGTTCATCCGAGATGCCTTGGTGCAATTCATGTAGAGTCTAGATAGGGAGGGTTGCGAGATTGACAAATAGATCCTTGATCTGTGAAATTTGGGTGTTGGATTCTTCTAATTGGGTGCACAGAGTCCCGTCTGACAACTAAATCAGTTGGATATTCAAAGTCTGATCTATGTCTAGGACTGTCATGGTTTCTTGTTGCACGCTCACCAAAATCCCACTCGCTTGACCTACACTTGCTTGTAGTCGCCCTATCTCGATCTCTAGGTCATGCATATCCTTCTACACATTTCCCAGCACCTGCTGGTACTGCTACTCAAAATGGGTCCATAACTTTGTTGTTGTATCTTATACCTTGTCTCCAATCTCATCTAAGTCCCCCTCAGTGAGGACCAGCAGATCCGCCTAGGCGAATCTAGTGGACTTTTTCTTCTTTCACGCCCCCGAGTTTGTCTGCTATGATCTCTTCTTTAGTATGAAGGGGGTTCCCTACTCTACCCCACCTCCTTTGACATTTGACTCCTCCCAATCCTGAGTATGCTGGGAGTCAGACTCCTCAACCTCTATTGTGGTTTCCTTTTCCACCTGCTCCTTTTCAGCAATTGCCTTAACAGAAGCTTCCTTGGTAGCAGCTTCCTTCTGCTATGTGACTTTCTACCAAGATGCAACCTACTATTCCACCTTCTATTTTGCTACTGCTAAGTTCTGCGTGGTGGTAATTTCCGCTTCCTTGCTAGTTGTCGCTACTGGATCTGATGGGACCATCCAGTCCCCTAGCCATTTACCAATGATCTCTTGTACATCTGCCTTTCCAACAAGGGAAGGCAGCTTATACCATACCTTCTGTGAACCTCGTTGTGTGCGAATAGATACATTGTGGAAATTCACTTTGAACTCCTCATAGGGCTCAAGTTGATCGCACAGAGTAGGTGATATTCACAACATTTGGCTAATCAACATGCGCAAATTCATCTCTACTAGCACCCAAAACATATTGTTCTCTGTGGCACACGTTGTGTCCTTTGTTGGCCAGAGCGAAGCGAACTTCGCTACTTTTGGAAGGTCTGGGTCTTGAGGAGGAAATTGACTGCCCTCCAGCATCCTCCATGCTACTAAGATGATCAACAATGATAGCCAATCATAGTGAATGGCGTTGCCCTCATCTTGGGCCTCTCGAAAATTCACTAAAAACTCGAACAAATACTGAGCCCAGTTGTACTAGACTTGTTTGGCACATTTTGAAACTAAGAAAATCACTAGCACCAAAACCTCATTCGCATGGAACCTCCACATGATCTTTCATGCCAAAATCTTCGCGGCGAACTGTATCACTTTGTCTGAGATGGAGCAATGGAATATTCGTGTGACTTCTTAAACAACCTGAACTCGCTCTTCATATGATCCATGAGTTTCTTATCCTTTGTTTTGAGTCCAAAAGCTTCTACTGGATCCACACCTTGATAGGGCAACAAGGTGATTCGGTGGATCAACATGTTTGTGATAGGGATGGGTCCTCCCAGCTAGAGACACCCATCGTGCATTAGGATGAGTAATTGTCTAACACGCATGGTTTTAATGTTTGTTGAGCTGAGGTGCGGCACCCAAAGCATGTTCAGAGGCCCTAATTTCTCAACTCCCATGACCCACTTCATAGGCTCCATTCACGTAACCCCGGTCTCTTGATAGTATGCTTTTGCCAAATATTTATTCGACACAAACTGAGGGAACTTCTCGTGATCCTCCAAGTCCCAATCCTCTAGCTTGAGTGATGGAATGTGGCCCAATAGCACGCCCTCAAACAACACCTTCTCTGGAAGTAATGGTGTAGATACCATGAATTTGGTAGTCTTTGGGTCTTTAGGCACATTGACTTTTCCCTTACGCAATGGGATGTACTTGGGGATCTGAGTCGTAGGCTTACCCTCTTCAACATCCATCTCCTTGATGCCTCCATGAAGTTATTATTCATCTAGGTCAAGGGGCTCGTGTAGCTACATCACTTTGTCCATTCTCCCATTCTTGCTAATATTTTTGGGGATTTTTCACGGTGTTTGCCTCACTGAAACTTGTTGCAACTTCTTTTTCTCTTTATCAACTACAGAGGGCTCAGATATAGTAGATCTAGGTATTGTAGTTAGAACTCTCGTAGGAACAGAGGGTAGTGCTTCAGCAAAGGGTGTGGCTTTAGAGGGCGATACTTTTGTTGTGGGGGGAGTTGTAATCATTCTGGCTAGAAAAATATCATGAGAAACTTGGGTGCGTCAACCAACCCTCGGCGTGAAAAGAAATCTTCCCAATCTGGGTCAGACAGATAGTTTAGCTCTTGGCACAACACAAGGCATAAAAACTTGAAATAAATTCTAAGGATGCAAAGTTTTCTAATGTTGGATGGCCTATCATATTTATAGGCGAATTAAAATTCAGATCCACCCATGCCCTCCAAATTTCTATCATTAATGCATCTTTGTTGGCGTATTTCCAAAGGTTTTCCCCATAAATGCGTTCTCCCCGCTCCTTGTAACTGAATTTTATCAATCCAATCATCTACAATGTACCCAATGACTATGTTTTGATCTGGCTACATGGCATCAACCTCCATGGTGTAATCATCTGGGCGCAACTCCCCTCAGCGCCCTTCTTTCTTCCATCACACAACCCTCTTACATCGTCTTTCAACTTTTGGGCTGTGTAGTTTATAGTACTTCCTTGCAACTTCCTAGAGCACTAAGACTATCCCGCCATCATATAGTCATTACGCAGGGGCAAGATCACCCTTCTTCAACTTCAATAGATTGCCATTGACTCTTCCTGGAAACAATTCTCCATTCAGATTTGTGAGCTGAACTATGCCACCAGCTATAATTTCCTTGACCACATATGGTCTAAGCCAATGCATTTCAAACTTTCTAGGAAATTTCGTAAACTTTCTGGCATATAATAAGACCAAATCATTAACTTGGAAGGTGCGCTTCTTTATGTGTCAATCGTGCCATGCCTTTTCGCACTCCTTTTGCACCTGTTGGTGAAATCCTTCGAAGAACCGATCATCTTTTAGCTCCATTAGTTGCGTGAGGCACTCCTCCATGGTCTCGTGATCAACCATATCGGTCAGTGCTGCAACCCGCAGACTCGACATATTATATTCCATGGGCATCATAGCCTCCTTCCCATAGACCAACCATAAAGGAGTTTGGCATGTCAGCTTCTTACTAGTAGTTCTATACACCCACATGATTGCTAACATGTGTACTTCCCTATCATTTCACTTTACATTGCAAACCTTCTATAGAGCAATCTCCAGAATTTTGTTTAAGGCTTCAACTATACCATTAGCTTGAGGATGATAAGGCATGCTTTTTCGATGATAGACTTTGAATTCTTCAAGCATTGAGGTAATTTTTTCGTTTAAGAAGTGTGTACCCTGATCGCTCATTAATATCTTAGGATAGCCAAATCGGGACAGGATATACTCAAAGAGACACTTCACATTGGTAGTTGTGCTACAGTCCTTTATCAGTTGCACTCTTGCCTAGCACGTCAAGTATACAATTGTTGTAATAATATATCGAGCTCCAGTTTTATTCTTGGTGGCTAGATCGGACCCACAAAATCAATTATCCACTTACCAAATGTTTCCAAAGTTATCTGTGGATTTAAGGGAAACTCGACCCTCCGTGATGGTTTCCGTGTCCTTTGGCAATAATCGCGCCACCTATAATACTTGTTTGAATATTTATGCATCATTGGCCACCAAAGTCCTTCATGAATGATCTTATGCATAGTCGTTCTTCCTGCAAAGTGGCCACCCCCTACTCCTCCATGTGATTATGTGAGGATGCTTGGTTGTTCAAATTTTGGGACATATCCGTGCAGTATCTCATCACAACCCATTTTATATAGGTGTCCCGCGATCATAGAAAAATTAGTTGCGCATGTTGGACACCTAATCCTCAATGGGTTAGTGTGGAAGTCGAATGGACAAAAGGAGTCCAAGAGACCTTGGGATGTGAAACCCAACGGTCACATATTTTACTATAAATGTATATCTCTTGTTAATAAAAATTGTACTCTCATGATTTATCATTCATATTCTTCTTGCTCCCATGTGTGTTTAACATGGTATCAGAGCGGGCGATTGCTAGTCCTGCTCCAATTTGAGCCACTTGTTTTGTGGTCTCTATATATATGTTAGTTCTGCATTTCATTGAATGTTTTATCAGCCGTATTTGCGCACCATTCCCCAATAGAAAATTCTGACATAGCTCATGCTCTGACGCTTCCACTGGCCTGAACGCTACTCCTGTAGCTGCTCCACCTGCATACAAAACTCTCCTCTCTATCTGTTATTCAGATGTGATTCTTTATTATTCTATTCTATTATTCTACGCATAATTGACCTCTCTACGCTCTCTGGTCCCTCTGCCTGACTGCTTCATAAACAAAACAAAAAAAGGAGCGTTATTGCATCTGCGCCTCCATTGCATGAATTGCATTCACCTAATTACTCTGTCCTGTCTGACTGTTCAGCTCACTGACTGATTCATAAACGTCTCTGACATGGTAACTGCGCCTGAATTCTGGTGAGCTGGTGCCTCCACAAGCTAGACTCCCTTAATATTGGCCTTGGTTTTGGTGGAGGGCGGCAGCTTCTCTCTGGAGTTCTTTGACAACAGCAATGAGAGCCTCAGGATTAACGCCGTGTTCGCAAAGGGCGATGAGAACAGAGAGGGTGTGACGGTCGAGACCTGTCTGCAGAAAATTTGAAATCGAAAACGCCAAATCCAACGACTCCCTCGCGTTTTGTGGACACTTCTCTGGCATAGCCGAAGCATGGTGCTGGCTGTGGGGTAGAGGAAACACCCTCTGCCAAAGCCTATATGTGCTCAACCGTTGCACAATTTCGAATTATGTTTCATTCATAGTCTTGACATAACAATCAGGCCGTAATTTTACCTATGTTCTACACCCTGTCTGTGCTCATTTTGTTGGTCAATTTCAGGCCCTACTTGGTGACCTCTACTCAAATTTGTGCTCAAATACTTGTCAGATACACTTGTATGACCATCTATTGGAGTGTCCTCCTCTGCACAACCCTCACACAATTGATTCTCAATTGAATGTAATGTTTATTTCTGTGCATTAAGACCTTCAAATATGGGAGAATTTTTAAAATGGAATCCACTCCGTCAGCCCTCATGGCTCCCCCATTGTGCCTCAGTTTAAAAAAAAATCAATGAGAGGGCCTTTCTGATGAGTTTTTGGTAATCCCATAATTGGCATTTCAACATCCCATCACTCCTTGTGTGTCAACCTGTCGACGCCTCTTTGTTATCCATTTTTTTCACGTAGGTAGCCGAATCTCACCAATGGGTTACTCACCTTGAGCCTTCAGTGCTCTATCATCTCGCACAACATGATTGGTGTGTACTACAATAGCCTAAGACACTATTTTCTTGTGGCATTTATTTGTGTGTTATTTTCATTAAAGACACCTGTCCATGCCTAGATATCATATGGTGCCAAACCTTGTTGGATATATGTTGCGGATATATGTTGTGCTTCAATGACCGTGTAATGGTATTTCCGTTGTGTGTTATCCGAAAGGTGTGCTGGTTAAAATGATGATTTTATGCTTTCAATATGAGTTGGAATACAGTGGTATGTTGTCTGTGAGTCTGTTTTGGTGTAGGTATGGTTACAATGTTATTTGAGCCATTTCTATGTGAATTGATATGGTATAATGTTGAACGTTTTATGGTGTTGCACATTGAAAAAAAAATAGACAAAGAGGATCCTATCTCAAGAAGTTGAGTTGGTTGTAGCTTATCCAAAGAGGAAAAGTTGGTTTCAAAGCATCTTCAAATCAAGTTCTATCAGTTTGTGTTCGAGTTGTCCTTTGTGGGCAGATTTTATCATTGTCAAAGAGTCAAATCTCCTTAATAACCAGAACCAGTGAAGTATTAGAGTTCATGAAAACTCTTATACAATCTACTGTTCATAACACATTACAAGTCAGCAAAGTTTTTCCCACAGACATTCAGGTCTGTCTACAAAATGCACAGGAAAATATTGATTTTTTGCAGCTTGAATCTCAGCTACAACAAGAAGAATTACAGCAGTGGAGTCATCATTCTGAATCTGTGTCTGTTTAGAACATTGAGACAACCACCCATCAGCAGCAAGTCAATAATGTTACTATTCATTCAAATAAAGCAGCAGTTGTACATGCAGATGCAGAAACTGAGTCTGCTCTTCCCAAGCCCATCATCAGACCTTGGGAACAGCTTGTCCACAACAAGCACAGAACCGGTCTTGGATATGACAAGGACTTGTCCTTTCATATTCCAGACTACTCAAAGCCCTTTCAGTTTCAAAGTGCTAGATTTATTCATGACAGTTCACCTGCTCCTCATGACAGTTCGCCTCCAGCAGTTCCAGATTCTATCCTTCTTCCACAGCAACAACAACAATGGATTGTGAAATGCCAACACTGTGATCGAGGTTGCCATCTGAAAGATCACTGTTTTAATCTTCATCCATGTAAGCACTGTCATAAAACTAGCCATCCTTCACACAGATGCTTTAGAAACAAACGTCCTGCAAAAACAAAGATTCATCTTGGATGGATCACTTCTTGGCAATGGGCATCAATAGCCAAGAAGATATTCCAAACACATGTCAGAACTTGTTCTAGATTCATGAATAGTCTTGTAGTTGAGTTTTCTCCATCATCTCACCTTGTATCTAACAGGGGGGGAAATGATGGTCATCTACAAGCTTCAAAGTCACAACAAGCGAGCCTGAGCCACAACCTGCCACACCAGTTTCAGAGTTGTAGCCAGAGACAAAGATGCCCGTGAACATGCCTTCAGTTGGCAATTTGGGACACTTCCTCTAGCAGAAGACTTCAACTTCTTGCCAACTTTGGAAGAATTCCAGGAAGAAAATTGAGAACACTTCCTCTGGCAGAAGACTTCAGCTTCTTGCCAGTTTTGGAAGAGTTCCAGGAATTGCATTAAGCATTCCATAGTTGTTGGTCATCCTTAAACCATCACAGGCTGAGACTTCCCTTTTCAGGTTGAATTTCTCCCTTTTATGCGGAGTGAGACCTCCCTTTCATGGTTGAAGGTTTCCCTCTTCAAAACAATAGGAGCACTTCCTCTAAGTAGAAGACTTAAGCTTCTTGCCAGTTTTGGAAGGGTTTCGGGATCTGCACTAAGCTTTCCAATGTTGGTGGTCATCCTTAAACCACCACCCTTTATACCAACATTTCATAGAGCACATGCAGCCTAGTGCTACCATGCATTTTTTGCACATTTTGTATTTCAGCACTCTTCTTGGAATCATACATAACCCTTTGGATTAAGGGGGGGAATGTTGGACACCTAATCCTCAATGGGTTAGTGTGGAAGTCGAATGGACAAAAGGAGTCCAAGAGACCTTGGGATGTGAAACCCAACGGTCACATATTGTACTATAAATGTGTAGCTCTTGTTAATAAAAATTGTACTCTCATGATTTATCATTCATATTGTTCTTTCTCCCATGTGTGTTTAACAGTGCAAACCACCAACTCCTTCTTCTATTGTGTAGAATATCCTTCTCGGGTTGTGCCAGTTGTTAAAAACCACATTATGTCAGCAAAGTGATTGTCTACGACATGAACAAAAAAGAGTTGCGCATTAGGCAAACCTTCTTCCAAACTAGTAGGCTCATCACCAGTATCAATTTGGGAGAGATGATTAGGATGAGCATTCAATAATTTGGGTTATGTTGTTCGAGGCCTCCACATTGAGAATAATTGATATCTTTGCAGTATCTACCATTAATCCCTACTTTCAAACAACATGACCCATCAATATTCCATAAGGAACATAGAAGATGCATTTTTTCAAATTTAGGGCGATTTGATGTTTGCGACAAGTGTCCAACATAAGGTACAAAATTTCAACATGGTGCTTTACCAACCCAAATACAATCCAATCATCAAAGTACACTTTTAAGAATTTGTGGATGAATTCCTTAAAAGATGTAATTACTACTCATGAGAAGATCGCAAGTGAATTCTTCAATCCAAATGGGATTACCGTATAGTGAAGACATCCCCATTCCATTGCAAAGGTGGTCTTGCTATGATCCTCTGGTGCAATATTGATCTAATGGTACCTCGAGAAGTCATCAGTGAATGAGTAGGCTTCTTGCCCTCCAACATTCTCCAAGATTTCATCTATAAATGGTGTTGGAAACGGGTCATCAACACACGCATCATTAAGCTTTCTTAGATCTACGCATATTTGGATTTCATCCTGTTGCTTTTTCTCCTTAACTACTATAGGACTTACCCAACCTGATTCCTCAATTGGCTCAATGATCCCAACTTCGAGCATCTTGTCCAAATCTTTGTGAACCTTTTCCTTATATTTTGGATTCAAACGGTAGGCTCTTTGTTTTATAGGCTTCACATCTGGTTTCAAAGTAATCCTCATCAAACCCAAATTGTCTACTATCCCTTTTAGATCTAAGAACTTGGTGGGAAACAAGTCCTGGTATTTGTGCAACAGTTAAGTTCTGTGACCTTATCAATTGTATCCTCATCCCAATAGTCACCTATTTTCACAAAATTTGGCTGCTCATTTGATCCAATGTTTACCTCTCTAGTCTTCAAAGGTTTTTTTATGTCAAGGATCACTCCTTTGGGTCCTTCATCTTCGCATTATCCCTCAGATTCTAGAATAGTGATATTCCTAGGGTGATCTTCTTCTTCTTCTGTGGTTACATTATAGAATTCCATTGCATTGTGAAACTGCGTATTCCAGTCTAGTTGAACCCATTCTACCGGGTCCTCAGTCATTCTAAAATTTGCAGCCTTAATTTCTTGGAGTGCTTCATCAATACATTCAAATCCATCCTCAAAGCTGAAGGTTAATAGGAAACTTTCCTTGAGGATATCCCACTCAGTTGTTCCATGGCGTAACTCCATTTCTGGGTACTAATTCACCAGAATGGTATCCAAAGTGTGACAAAAGATGTGTACCCATTCAGGCTGAGGGCTATCTCCCCATGCTTTAGTCCACTATGCCAGATGCTCGAGTGGATCAGCTTTTCCCATGTATTTCTCTGTCATATGGGTATTGGCGTACCTGAATTTTAACTTGATCATTCGCCTGTATTCTTTCCAGCTGAGTGTGGGGCCTAATTATCTTTTGTATTCAAAGGTTTTAGCCGAATGTATACCCCAGGATGACTATACACCCCTCCATGCAGGCGGGTGTAGGGGGCTAATCCCCCTTGTTTGGGGGATGTAGGGGCCAGCAGTTCTCTGGCAGAGGTTCGAGGGCAATGCCCCTGAAGCAGAAAATAGATGTAAAATTGCCTTGTAAAAGTCTAGTAATTTCTAGTCAATCTAGGCCATTCATTAGGTGGGTGATCTGATGGTAGAAGTTATCTTTAGTTTAGGTTTTTTTCCCCTAGAAGGAAACCCCTCACTATATATGAGGGAATTGTATTGCGTCTCTGTATCTTTGTATTCTGAGTGAGGAAGAGAGAGGAGATTGACAGTGAAGAAAGACTACAAGTCTCGGAAGGGAAAAGAAGGAGACACGCAACAAGAAACTAATCATGAAGCCAATGTAACAGGTGATGTGTTGAATGATGCTTTGATTCCTTTTTTAGAAAATATTATTGATGCTTGGGCAGTAGATTCAGGGGCCTCATTCCAAGCCATAGGTGATAAGAAACATTTTCATGATTATGTTCAAGGAGATTTTGGACAGGTTCGATTGTGTGATGATAAACCCTGTAAAATCATTGGAATGGGTACAGTTTCATAAAACAACAAAATGGAAATCAATGGCTATTAAAGGAGGTAAGGTATGTTCCAGATCTGAAGAAAAATCTAATTTCAACAGGCAAGTTAGGAGGTGAAGGTTGCGTAACTACTTTCATAGATAAAACCTAGAAGGTCATTAAAGGATCCCTTGTAATAGTGAAATGAGGAAAGGTTGATACATTGTATATATGCAATGGTATTTCTAATTCTACTAATTCTTTAACCTCTACAGGAGAAGATATGGCATTGTGGAATCATAGGCTTGGGCACATGAGTGAGAAGGGGATGCAGGTTCTTCACTCAAGAAATTTGTTGCCAGGTTTGAAGCATGTTGATTTAAAATTCCCTGAGAATTGTGTTTATGGAAAATAGAAGAGAGTCAGATTCCTTAGAGTTGGGAAAGAAAATAAGAGCGAAAAATTAGAGCTTGTGCATACAGATGTATGGGGACCTTCTTAGGTATCATCTCTTGGTGGCTCTCATTATTATGTTAATTTTATTGATGATGCAACCAAGAAAACCTGGATTTATTGTATTCGAAATAAATCTGATGTATTTGATACTTTCAAGAAATGGAAAGCTTTGGTTGAAAATGAGCAGGAAAATGGTTGAAGTGTCTCAGATCAGAAAATGGAGGTGAATATTGCAACAAAGAGTTTGATAGGTACTATTCTAAGAATGTAATTCGTAGAGAGAAAACATTTCTAGGAACACCACAAGAAAATGGTGTGTCAGAAAGGATGAATAGGACAATCATGGAGCGTGCAAGGTGCATGGGATTGGATGCAATATTGCCTTTACAATCTTAGGCAGATGTTGTAGATACTATTGTTTATCTAATAAACAAAGGGCCCTCAAGTTCCTAGGATGGTGGTATTCCAGAGCAGGCATGGACAGGCAAAAAGGTAAACTACTCTTTTTTAAAGACTTTTGGTTCTGAAGCCTCTGTCCACATTAATAAAGAAAATAGAACAAAGCATGAGGAAAAATCAAAGAAATGTACCTTTATTGGATATGGTGTTAATGATTTTGGTTATTGCTTTTATGATTATGAAAAACATAAAACCATTAGGAGCAGAGATGTAATATTCAATGAAAAGGTTTTTTATAAGGATCAGATGTAGGAAAAGAAATAGGAAAAAGAAAACAGAGAATACAAAGTGCTTGACGATATCACAGGAAAAGTAATGGTGCCTAAAAATCATAATTATCTATAGCTAGAACAACAACCACAACAGCAACAAGCTGCTCAAACACTTGAAAGTGGTGTTAGAAGATCTACCAGGATAAGTAGACCCCCTGAACGATACTCTCCTTCATTATGTTATGTATTGTTGACTGATTCTGGTGAACCAGAATGTTATGAAGAAGCAGTGCAGGTAGAAACCAGGAAGAAGTGGGAGCAAGCCATGAAAGAAGAGATGGACTCCTTAGCACATAAATAGACTTGGGACTTAGTCAAGTTTCCTGCAGGTAAAACAACATTGCAGAATAAATGGGTTTACAAGTTGAAGGAGAAAGATGGAGGTATAAAAAGGTATAAAACTAGACTTGTGGTGAAAGGGTTTGCACAAAAAAAGGGTATAGAATTTGATGAGATATTTTCTCCTGTTGTGAAAATGACTTCAATCAAAACTATTCTAAGTCTAGTAGCTACTAAAGGTTTACATCTTGAGCAATTAGATGTAAAGACAACCATGTAAAGACAACCTTTCTCCATAGGGATTTGGAGGAAGAGATATATATGCAGCAGCCACAAGGATATGAGGTAAAAGGGAAGGAGAAACTAGTGTGCAGGTTGAAGAAGAGCTTGTATGGGTTAAATAGGCTCCAAGGCAGTGGTATCTAAAATTTGACAGGTTTATGTCTGAACAAGGTTATACTAGATGTCACTCTGACCATTGTGTTTATCTCAAAAGGCAAAATGATGGCAACTATATTATATTGTTATTGTATGTAGATGACAAGCTTGTTGCAAGTTCTAACATGCAGGAAATAAATGTGCTCAAAAGGAAATTGGCAAACTCATTTGCAATGAAGGATTTGGGTGGTGCAAAACAAATCCTTGGTATGAGAATAACTAGAGACAGGAAGAATCTCAAATTAACATTGTCTCAAGGTGAGTTCATAGAAAAGGTTTTGAAAAGGTTTAATATGCAGAATGTAAAACCAGTTAGTATACCTTTGCCTAGCCATTTCAAATTAAGTAAGGAAGCGTGTCACAAGACTCTGGAAGAAATGGCTCATATGTCTAAAGTTC